>PYAF01005463.1:225403-259091 GCA_007407185.1 Glycine tomentella
ATTAAGCTCTTTTCAACCTAGCTTTCAAAATTCGTAGAAATTCTATTTTAGGGTTATCTGCCCTCAACCTTGCTGATAATTTGTTACCTAAAAGTATTTTATCCTATACTCAGGTTCCTACAAATTTCTGAAGTCATCTTGGTCATTTTTGACATAAGGGTATTTTGGTAATTTCACCACTCACACTAGGGGTATAATCATCATTTTCCCTAAATCCTTTCGTATTACCTCTAAATTAACATTTTACCCTAGTAATTGACTATGATTCCAAAATTTTGGGGTGTTACACACCTAATGATTGAATTTCCCAACAAAAACCCCTTTTGCTCTCCTAACCTAAGGTAAGGTAGGAAACTCTTATCCTAGGTTAGTATTCCAACAAATATCAAGTGTTTCGCTCAAAGGGCTTGCAAATGGTAAATCATTATATATTGGGAAAGTTGTTTGGCTACTAGGCTTAAAAATGTATAAGAAAGAAAAAAGGCCTAAATCACATCCATGCATCATATGTTTATGACAATTAGAAATTCATGCAAAATGAACTATAGAACATATCAGTGAGGACACTCAATGTAATTTCTGAGTGTACACACAGTCACTAAGCTTAAGGCATGCTTTCCATGTTCAAATCAAATCATTGTTTTGAAATTTGTTCTTTATTAAGTCCATGTAAAAACATCTGCCTTCATTTGGTATTTGGAGAACCATTCATTTGTTTTTCATTCTCAAAGTTTCCAAAAGTAATTTTGTTTGTGTTCTGATCCAATTTCAAAAGCAATTTTCAAAAATACTATCTGTTGATTCTTTCCAAAACATGTTATGTTTTCAGAAAAGTTTGTCTTTTAAGTCACATAAAGATTTATACATATTCTAAAACTATGTTAATAAAACAAAATTTAATCAAAAAACGTGTACTTCGAAAAAGAGGTAACCCTCTATGTACACCATTATAATTGCACATAATCAAATAAAAATCATAAACGCGTGCAATTATCTAAGCAAAAAGTAATTAAGGAAATAAAGTACTAAATTTAATAAAAAGCAGTAAAGAAACATAAAGACTATGTCACAGATTTTTGAAGATCATGGTTGAGGAGTTCAGTCTCCTCTATTGAGATAATCAGCAGGATCTGCCATGTCATCATCCTCATCTGCTCTGAAAAATAGGCTTGTCCCCAAGTGATGCAATGGTAGCTCTAACAAAACAGATGATATATTCAAAAACATAAGACATAAAATTCAAAAGTAAAGTTCAAAAATATAATTAAGATACATAAGACATAAAATTAAAATAATATAAACTAAAGCAAAGTTTAGAAACACTGGGTTGCCTCCCAGGAGCGCTTCTTTAACGTCTTTTTAGTTGGACGCCTTTGTTATGGCTCAGGCTTCCAGCAATTGGACAATAGTGGTGAGCCAATGGTTTCTATGTTTTCCTTCAAAATTTTCACCAGCTTCTTTTCTTCTTTAGAAAGACTTGAATTACTGATAACTGGTTTCTTTGAATCACCTGCAAGAAAAATATTTTTAAAATGTGGAGGTACTGCGTTTACCTCCATTATTTATTCTTGATTTTTCTTTTCCTCTGACAATTCTTCAAAGAGAGATTACTTGTAAGGAATTTCTTTGAGTGCATCTAGCTGTTGGAGACAATCCGAACTTTCATTTTCTTCACATTCACCCGTCTCCTTCAATGCTTCAGTCAATGTTTTCTTTGAACAACCTTTTCTTTGAATTAACCTCTTGGAGTCAGAATTACTTCATCCAAGACATCCACTCTAAAACACTCCCTTGGTTCCTTTGGGTTAACCTGTATATTTGCTGAAAAAGGTCCACTTTTACGCTCAGACAGTTGTTTTGCAAGTTGTCCAACCTGAACTTCAAGATTTTTAATGGAAGCCTTAGTGTTCTTCTGATTTGTGATGGACATCTGCATAAACTGAGTTAGAGTATCTTCCATTTTTGAAATTCTATCAGGCTGAGCTTGTTGTTGTTGTTGTAGTGGTGGACCATACTTGAAGAACCCGTATAAGATTTGTTAGAGGGACATGCAAAAGAAGAGTTAGTGGGACCATAATATGCATTATCATTTTGTTGTCTCCAGCCATAAGGCTGATTTGAACCTGGACCACTTCTGTAGCCTTGGTAATTTTCTTGGAAGTTCTATTGAAGTCTGGTCTAATTCTGCAAAAAATGAATCTCTTCTTCTTGTTGGCATTCACCAAGTGCTGAACAGTGGCCATTCTGATGGTCACCGCCACAGAAATCACATCTTATAACATTTTGAACTTGATGAGCTTGGTGTGTTCTTTGTGATCCACCTTGCTGAAATTGTTGAGGAAGTTGGCCTATTTGTTTTGTTAAGGCCTCTATTTGCTGTGTCAAGAGTTTATTTTGAGCTAGAATTGCATTTTGAGTATCTAGCTCCATTATACATTTCCTTTGAACCGAAGATCTATCATGGTGAGACTGGTAATCACTAGATGCTATAGAGTCAATGATTATAATTGCTTCCTCTGGGATCTTTGACATCATAGTACCTCCAGTTGAGACATCAAGAATCATTTTTGTTTGAGGTCTCAAACCACTATAGAAAATATGTAGTTGTGCAACATCATCAAAGTTATGGTTTGGGCACCTTCGCATTAAGGATTTGAATCTCTCTTATGTCTCACAGAGAGGTTCATCTTCTCCTCGAGGAAAAGTAGTGCACTAATAAATCTAGATGGAGGAAAGAATCTAGCAATGAATTTTTCCTCCAATTCTTCCCAAGTGTTGAGACTTTTGTTTGGTTGGGATTGAAACCATGTCTTTGCCTTACCCGTCAAGGAGAACCAAAAAGGTCTGAGATAGAAAAATTCAGCATCTTTATCAGAAGCTCCCATGGTACTGCACAGCTTCATGATGGTAGACAAATGAGTGTATGGATCTTGATGATCCATTCCAACAAAAAGATGTGAGCCAATTAGACTGACCAATGCTGGCTTCACTCGGTGACTTATTGGTTGTTTGTTTCTTTTTCTTTTTGTTCTTCCTTTGCAGTCTTGGTAATTTCTGGATTAAATAGTGATTTATCTGCAAGAAATTTACCTCTCAAAAAAGAAAAAGAACAACTACGATAACCCATAAGTACCAAGGTTAGCAAAAGTAAAATATGAGAATTTATACAAAATCCAAATCAAGATAATTAACTAAAGTAAAGAAAAGGTCCTACTGAACTGAAATTTTAAATCTAAAAGAACTGAGTAAGCGACACAAGTCCCTAGCAACGACGCCAGAAACTTGTTGGACTATTGGCAAGCGTACCAATGTCGTCGCAGGTTACAAAATTTATAAGATATCATCTCCACAGGGACTTGAGCTACTTAGTTCTCCCAAATGAAAGTAATCAGTTCAGTAGTTATGTACAATAAATATAATCAAAATTTTATGGTTTTACAGAAATAATGAAATTAACGGATTAGTGCGTCGGAAATACGAAAAATTTCGAAAACTAATAAAATGAATTTATTTAATTTAAGAGAATGTAGGATTGGGTTTCATAGTTCATACCCTCGGTATCTATTTAATATTAACACATATGAATCAATTCTAACATTACTGATGCATACATTAATTTACCCCGAATCGATCCCTCGCACTCGAGAATCCTAAGGATATTTACCGAATATCGATCCCTCGCATATGAAGTAAATACCCCAGCATTACAATCATAATCTTGTGCTATTTGAAATCAAAATGTTTTGCTCTATTCCTAGCATCGTAACGTAAAGAGTAAAATCATTCAGTTCAAATCCTAAGGGCACTTTCCAGTCAAGCTTAGAATCCAATTTCATAAAACTAGTGATCAAGTAGAATCAAGCATTAAGAACATAATGAAATTACCAATAATGAGTAGGAAAAATTCATACACATATCAAATATCAAAAGAGATACATAAGGGTACGAAGATTACATCCAATCTTTTGGAGAAACTAACTGATCATTGTGTAGAGCAAGAGATCAACATAAAACATGACGAAGGAGGCGATCTCCTGCCCATTTCTACAGAGTTTCCACTCTTTTCCTCTCTTCTCTCACCTCTCTTTATGTTCCTAGTGTTTCTCTCACGTCCTTGGCATCAATGCATCCTTTCTTTCACCTTGGCATGGCTTTATATAGAAAATGTGGAGCAAGTCAGGCCAACTCGCCCAAGCGAGTTTTTTACAATTGATTCACTCGCTCAGGCGAGTTAAAACTTAAGTTTGAGGAAAGCCAATTCGCCCGGGTGAATTATATACACATGATTCACTCGTCAGAGCGAGTTAAAACTTAATGTTGAAGAAAGACGTTAGCTTGGGCGAATTTGGTTTCCAGAAATTTCCTCTTTTGACCTTTTTGCCCTTTCCTCTTGTCTTGGTTGTTTCGGATGCCACAGATACACTTGATACATATCAAAAACATCGAAATTGAGTGGATGAATCTTCCAAAATGTGAACAACAACATTTATAAATGTACAAAATATAAAACAACTAGGATTAGGGCAAGTTTACAAGAGCATTTACTAAAAAGCTAAAGATAAGTGTTAGCATTATAATCTTGAAAATAACTAAAATATGACCCTTATCAGTCTCATGGCCAAAAAAATGTTGAAATGCACAACATCATCACCAAAATCCATGGAAAGAGTTCTTGCATGCACCTTAAATTTGGTCTTAGTTGTCATCAAGAATGGTCTCCCTAGGATCAATGTGGACCCCTGGCTGGAAGACTCATTCTCCATATCCAAGATGTAAAAATATGTTGGAAAATTAGATCATTAGCTCGTACCAGAACATCTTCAATAACTCCAAGTGGAAGCGCAACAAACTTGTGGGCTAGCTGAATGATAACACTAGTAGGTTTCAAATCACCAAGATGTAGTGATTTGTAAACTGATATGGGCATATTATTGATTGAGGCTCCAAGGTCAAGCATAACATCTGTAAAGTACAGTCTCAAAAGGTGCAAGGGACAGTGAAAGTGCTAGGATCTTTGCACTTCTGTGGCAAGGTAGATTGTGCAATGGCAACAACAATTTTGCTCTGTATAAGTGCAGAAACATTTCTGCCCATCTTCACTTACTCCTTTTGTAACACCCTGTGTGCACTCGGCATATTAACATTGTTATTATATCAGAATGACGCAGCGGTTACAATATAATCAAAATAAAACTTAGGAAGCTGAAGCAGTATCAAATGTACATTATATACATATATGGTGAATTCTTGCTCAATGCAAAGTACATTTTCTCAAAATTGTACAAATACAGGCATAATCAAAAATGTGAACCAACATGCTCAGTCATCTATGCCTAGAGTTATCAACAAGACTATCCCTGCTCAGGCCTCTTGCCTTGGGATCTATCAGCTACTCCTGTATCATCACCTGCAACATGAGCCCCAACAGGGGTGAGATAATAATCTCAGTAAACTTAGGGTCCTTGGAGGTTTGCCTCCCCCTGGTTCACTCCCAATCACATATATAACATAAAAAATATCAAATAAACATCACCCATACAATTAGCCTTCACGGCTCACATACAATACACTACATGCATATCTACATGCATATCACAATATAGGGTAACAATATATGTAACCATCTATGAGAAAGATCATCCATTAAAGGGCACGTTCTCTCAAGACTTCTCGTTGATTGCCTGAGGAAGATCATCTACTGAAAGGCACATTCCCTCAGGACTTTTCCCGCCCATACTTGAGAAAGATCATCCATTAAAGGGAACATTCTCTCAGGAATTACATGGACGCCTATGGATTTTCCCAAGGAAGATCATCCAATTAAGGGCACATTCCCAAGGGTCCATAGTTCCCTATTCTACTGGCCAAAGAATTCTCATATAACCACATCACACAGCATTATCATAACATTCATCTTATAACCAATACAAAGCATAACACTATCACAGTGCTTAGCTAACATCAATCATCATCATGCCATAATGGTATTCCTCTCACCATCACATACATGTCTCAATATAACAACAACACACAATATACAGATGCATGACATACCAAATCATCACCCTCTTAGGTGTGGTGAAACACAAGCAAGGGAAACATTCCCCAAGAACGATGAACTTACCTGATCTCAGCTCAAAACCAGCTCTCCCAGCCTCGTGGTGACAACCACCAGTAGTATGAGTCTCGCGTCCTACATTAGGCATGCAGTCAACAATCAGTAACGGTTTTCAACCGTTTATATGAAAGAAAACACTCTTCCTTTCCATATCAATCTCTCTCTGTCTTCTATCTTAAGGTTCATCATGGCCCAACTCTCACTAGGCATCTCATAGACCCTCAGTGGTCTATCTCAGCTCAACCAAGGCATCAGAGTCACCACAGACTCAAAGCAAGCCCAACATAATGAGCTCAAAGCTCTCAACAGTCCACTTATTCTGAATTCAAGTATAGCTTGAACGGTTCAGTCCATATACAAGACACCACTCCCATGGCCTCTCAGACACCCCCAACCCATGTACCAAGGCTCTTGCATGTCTTATAAACATCAAGTGACTCAAAACACAAGCCACACATGCATAACTTAGAGCCAAGAACCAAAGTTCACCAAACTAACATCTGGGAGCCAATCCTTCATCCTCACATCATTCTAAACATGTTTTTCTAAAGGACCCAAGGCTAAACCAAGCCCTATCACAAGTGGGTCACTATTCACCCAAAACCCCAAATCATAAATCAACCGAGAAATCTTGAGTTTCTTACCTCAATAATGACAAGAAAAGCTCGTTGACCATTTCTCCTAGCTCGGGTGTCCAAGAATCGACGTCGTTCCTCGCCAAACTCGAGTTCAATGGATTTCCCTTGATAAAGGGGTTATCAGATTGAGGGGTTTTTAAGAGAAAGAGATGAAGAATTATAGTTCACTAAAGATTTCTCACAAGATTTGTGATCAAAGGAAGGTGTTTAGGCCAAGAAATGGAGGTCTAGGAAGCTTGGAAGCTCAGTAATGGAAGGAAGGTCGCTGGAGAGAGAAGGAAGAGGTTTTGGGGCCTGACCGACATGCCGTGCCGATCGCGCCACTCTGGCACTGATCGCGCCAGCTTCCAGGACCCATGGCGCCATCCGCGCCACACCCGCGCCAAACGCGTCATCTCCAGAATCTGTGGCACTACCCGCGCCAACCTGGTGCCACTGGCGCCAGCCTCCAGGGAAGAACAGGTCATCTAGGTGATCTGGCGCCACTCGCGCCACCCTAGCGCCCTTGGCGTCAACCTCCAGAGCCTATGGCGCCACTCGCACCACCATGGCGCCACTCGCGCCATACTCCAGAAACTGTGGCGCTGATCGCGCCAAACCGGCGTGGATCGCGCCACACCTCTGCACTTGTTTCTGCAGAAGAATCTTAGCGCTACCAGCGCTGAATCCTCACACCAGTCGCGCCGGACTTGAGGGTCATTATACATTTCCTTTCAGCTTCCACTAATGGGTGCACAAATCCTTCAAGAACATTGCATAATTTGGAACTTTTTTTATGGCATCCAATAGGGGAATGTTGACTTCCACCTCTTGAAAGTCTCAAGAAGATCATAATCAAGCTCTGCTTTCTTTGCAGGATGAATCTACAAGGAAAAGGTAGAGGAATATGTTTTGGCACTATCTCCAATTTTGGCACCAGCATCTGTTGAATTGGAAGCTCCTTGCCTCTCCTCAAAGTAATAGCACTCATATTCCCTTTGGATTAATGATCGACTGTGTCGGACTGTTGCCAAAACCTTGTTGATGCATCTGGTTGACAGTTGTAGCTAACTGTCCAATTTGAGTCTGCAGGTCTTGGATGGTGGCACTCATATTCTGTTGAAATTGAATGCTGCTGGTTGTCATTTGCTTCATCATCTCCTCCAAGGAAAGTCCAGAACTGTTCTGCACAGGTTGTGCGGGTGTAGGTGTAGATTGCTAGAATTGTTGTTGTTGTCTGAATGAGGGAGCTTTGTAATGACCCGCCTCGTCGCTATGATATCACTACTCTAAAAGTATAATTATAATTTTTAATGAAAACTCTATTAATTTGATTATGAAAATGAGAGTAAATTTTTCACGATAATACACTTATGAAAAAACTCACAAATACATGAATAAATACATATGTATGTATATTTTAAATAGTTACATATCATTCACATGTCAGAACATAATTTACTTTTTAATAAATATATAAGCTTGGGGTTTACATACCTAATTAAAGAGAATCAAGGGACCAACTAAGAAAGAGTTGATAATACAAAACAACTCTCTCCCTAAAACAAATTCCAACATTATCACGTCGGTTTGGTGGCTCCAACAAAAGGATTTCCCTCCAAAGTCACCTACTGCTGCCCATCTGCTCCCACAAATGAAGGTTCGCGATCATCACAAGTACCAACCACACGGTACAAAAATTGTAAGGGCGAGTTTATCATACAAAATCAACAAGTTCCATATAACAATAATTAGAAAGAAAGCAATAATAACAACCACAATCATTCTCACAAATAAATCAGTTCAACACACACTCACCTAGCCATCCACTTTTTCTACAATTCAAATCAATTATGCTCAAAATGATGTATGCACCTGACTCCACTCTCACCATGCAATGTGGTACCATTCTCATGGAAATAACCTCTCTTAGGAAAATGATTCAGTAGTTTATCGGGGTCATCCTGTCGTGCACTGGCCATTCGCCCCATGGTGATCAGTTAGAGTCTCAAAGGAATTCCAAACCGAGTGACATGCCCCATAGTACTCGCATTTTTATCCCATAAAAACCACAGGTACACACTGCCTTCATTCTGTTTGATGAAGGTCCATGGCAAGCTAAAGGTCTAGAAGGAGAGCTTGAAGTACTTCCTTTGGTGAGCTTTAAAGGACCAATGACAAGAGCTAGGACTCAAGCACTTCAAGATCACATCCAAGCTAACTTGGACAAGTATGAAGAAGCACATCAACTCAAGGATAACAAGGGCTGGATTTTGATGTCTCAAGTCCAATTTAATTCAATAAATTCTAGCACTTGTTAGAAGTAATTATGTAAAAACATAAAAACAAATACTTTTTGTTTTAATCGATTACAATGTATATATAATCGATTATGAGTAGTTCAATTACACACAAAAACAAAGCTTGTCTGTTTTAATCGATTACCAATTGTTTGTAATCGATTATGAAACAATTTGAAAAATGAAAACTGTCTGTGTTAATCGATTACATAACTAAATAATCAATTATTTTGTTCATATATCTATTTCCAGAAGATCAAGAACAAAATAATCGATTACATGGCATATTAATCGATTACATAAGACGAAATAATCGATTACTTGGACGAAATAATTGATTACAATCAGTTAATTTCATTTTTTATATAAAGTTGTTAAACTGAATGTAAGGATAACTCGATTGTTCTGAGGTTAATGAAAGTAGAGTTCCCTTGTAAGAGATTTCTCTCTTGTTCTTGTGTAAGAACTTCATGTTTCTTATCTATAACTTTAAGCTATTGTGGCGATTCTTCCTAGGCTTATTGGAAAACTTTTCCATGGTGCCATTCACCTTCATCCATTACCTTTATCCCACTTTCCATTTCTAAAATCAAAACTTACAAACAACCATGAGTTTGTGAAATCTATACAGCTTTATGTCCTTTAAGAAAGCTTAAAGTTTGAGTTTCAATTCAAGGTAGTTTGGGAACATTCATGGTTGATGGGTTCAGCCATACATCAAGTAGTATCAGAGCCTAATCCTTGTGGAATTCTACTTCAAGTTCAGTTTTACAAGTCTTCAAAGGTAAAATTCTACAAGTTTTTAAAAATCTGAAATCCTTTCTTTTTCCTTATGTTCTTGTGTTTTTGTGAAAATATTTGGTGGGTTAGTCTTGTTTATTGATCTGCCACATAACCCTTGTGTCTTTCGTGAATTTCCATGTGATTTCATGTCTTCATGTTCTTCATGAGTTCTTGATTTCTTGTCAAATTTTTGTTTGTAGTGTTATTGTGTTGTATGACCACTTATTTTAATTCTACTCTCATGCCTAAACTGAATTAAGTTGTTAGAAGCAAATTTTTACAATTGTTATACATCATATTTTCGTTATTCATCATTTTTTTAAGTATTCTTGAACTTGTACAAAAAGAAAAACAAAAAAGAGCAGCCCAAAAAGTTTGTGAATTGTGGCTGGAAAAACAATTTGGCATAGCCAAGAAATCTTTTGAATTAGTGTCTGGAAAATTACAAAGAAAAAAAGAATTTAGAAGCAAGCAATTTTACGAAGACTACAAGTTCAAATTTCCTTTGAACCACAAAATAAAGTGAACTTGTATGACATGCAAAGTTGATGAAATTTGGCTTCTAGCAATTGAATTTACTTGGCATATCCTTTTGTGCAGTTTGGTATAGCCCCTAGTTTTCCTTGAGTTGTCTCATTAATTTCCAATTTGAGTGGTGCTTTTCCAAAAAAATTTCTTTTGTTTCTTGTCTCTTAAATTTTCAAGGTTGTGTCTTAGAGTTTTCTTGTTCTTGGACTCTTGAGCCTAGACTAGAATTGTTTCCTATTTCACTATAGTAAAGAAGCTTGATTTGATTAGAAGTTTTTGCTTAAGAACTATAGAGAGGAATAAGAGTGGAAAAAGGCAAGAGAGAACATTATAGAAAAAGCCTAGAAAGTGTGCAAACACGAGTGAGAGTGACAAACACTTCGAGAGGGGTGAGAATTTTCTTATATACTTGTGTTTTTGCTAACCAATTCTTTTGAAGGATGAGCTCAATAGGAGATGAGGCTTTGTCACCTAGGACCTCTAGGTTGATGGAAGCCATGACAAAACAAATGGAAGACTTACAAGCCAAAATAAATGCAAGATTTGAGGAGTTACAAAAGAAGACTCGAAGAAAGAGTAGTCAAATGGTAGTGTGGATGGAGAGGCTCTTGGTAGTAGGGGGTTGAGTGAGTATGCTTGTTCCCATGAGGAAATTATTATGAAGAGAGGAGTGAGAGGGAGAATAGGAGAGAAAATAATAGAAAAGAACATAGGAGATACAATGCTAGGAGGGAAAATAGAAATGAGGAAGAATTGAGGGTAAGGAGAGAAGAAAGAGAATGGAGGACTGAAGGATTGGGTGGAGTGAAAATAAAAGTTCCAAAATTCCTTGGCAATAATTATCCCGAAGAGTACTTTGAGTGGGAAATGAAAGTAGAACAAATTTTCTCATGCCAACAATTTGAGGAAGAAAAGAAAGTTACTCTAGCAACTCTAGAATTTGGTGGCTATGCTTTGATATGGTGGAACCAAATTCAAATGGATAAAGGGAGAGGGAGGAGACAAAGAGTAAATTCTTGGGATGACTTGAAGGCATGTTTGAAAAAGAAGATTTGTCCCCACTTATTATGCAAGGGAAGTCCACAACAAGCTTCAAAGACATTTCCAAGGCTATAAAAGTGTTGATGACTACTACAAGGAAATGGAATTGATGATAAGGGCAGAAATTATGGAGAGCCAAGAAGCAATAACGGCTAGATTCCTTCATGGCTTGAATAGAGAAATTTAAGATGTGATGGAGCTACACTCATATGCAACAATAGAGGAGCTAGTCCACAAATCTTAAAGGGTAGAGCAACAAATAAAAAGAAGAAAAGCTTCTTTTTCCAAGACCAATGGGGCTGCAACTTCCAGCTGGAAGGGCAAGCCTAAAAGGGAGGTTTCTCACGTGAAAAATAAAAAAGAAAAGGTGGAGAGCTTAAGCAAAAAATTTTTGGAACCAACTCCAACAAGATCAAGCAATATCAAGTGTTCTAAGTGCCTTGGTAAGGGTTACATTGCTTCCCAATGTCCCAACAAGAGAGCTATGATTTTGCTTGAAGATGGAGGCATAAGGAGTGAGTCTTCAAGGGACTAAATAGTTCTTCAAGTGAAAAAGATTAAGAACTCCCACTAGTGGAGGCCGAAGAGGGTGATCTCTTGATGGTAAGAAGAATCTTGAGCAATTTTTGGCCTAGAAAAAGAGGAAAATCAAAGAGAAAATATTTTTCACACAAGGTGTTTAGTTGAAAAGAAAGTGTGCTCACTTATCATTGATGGAGGGAGTTGCACCAATGTTGATAGCACAAGACTTGTGGAGAAATTACACTTGCCAACCACAAAGCATCCAAGGCCATACAAGCTACAATGGCTTAGTGAAAGTGGAGAAGTGGTGGTAAATTCTCAAGTGTTCATTCCTTTTTCTATTAATGCTTATAATAACATTGTTCTTTGTGATATTGTACTTATGGAGGCTGGTCATATCCTTCTTGGTAGACCATGGCAATATGATAGAAAAGTGATACACAATGGCATGGAGAACACTTTTGAATTTGAGCACTTAGGCAAGAAAATTATTTTGAGGCCTTTAACTCCTAGACAAGTGTGTGAGGATCAAATAAAGATGAAGGAAAAGAGAATTGAAGAGTTGAAAAAAAAATACTGCACATAAAAAAGAGAATAAAGGTGAGCTAGCAAAGAGAAAAACTAGTGAGAAGAAAAGAAAAGAGAAAGAAAATGAGAGCAAAAAAATTCATGAGATTAAAGAGAGCTTGTTCTTGAGTGAAAAAAGAAATTAAGAGAGTGTTATTGGCATAACAACCTCTTTATTTTATGCTTCCTAACTCTCTTTGTTTACATGTTGAAAAAGAAGGCAAAAAATTTCCAAAAGCTATGCAATCTCTTTTGGAGGAATATCATGATGTTTTTCCAAAAGAAGTGTCCAATGGCTTGCCTCCTTTGAGAGGTATAGAGCACCAAATTGACTTGATTCCCATATGTTCACTTCCAATAGAGTTTCTATCTCACATTGAGTTTGCTTACAATAGAGTAGTTCACAAGACTACTTCTTTATCTCCTTTTGAAATTGTTTATGGCTTTAATCCTTTAACTCCTCTTGATTTATTACC
Organism: Glycine tomentella; assembly: GCA_007407185.1. Classification (NCBI taxonomy): domain Eukaryota; kingdom Viridiplantae; phylum Streptophyta; class Magnoliopsida; order Fabales; family Fabaceae; genus Glycine; species Glycine tomentella. The sequence goes on from PYAF01005463.1 coordinate 238,356, forward strand.
TTTACGTAACACTTCTTCTATGATTAATCATGATGCTTTGTCTAAAGCTTCTTATGTGAGGAAAATGCATGAACAAGTGAAAGCACATGCGGAGAAAAAGATGGAACAATATGCAAAGCAAGCCAGTAAGCACAAGAAGCAAGTGATCTTTAATGAAGGATGTAACACCTTAATATTTCAATTACTATACTTGTGAATCATTCTTGTGAAATTATTGATGTGAATGTTAAAATAGGTGAATGTTATACTTGAATGATCTATATTATTTATATGAAATATTAATTAGAGGTATTACAAAAATAGTTAAGGGAAATGACCATACTACCCTTCCCTTAAATAAGAAATGACAGATATGTCCTTAAGGTGAAAAAGACGATAACGCCCCTGGATATTTTTTAAAATTACAAAAATGCCCCTAGATATTTTAGTAAGATATTTTATGATGGAAATTATATTAATGCCCTTGGATATTTTAGAAAAAACAAGAATACCCTTAGATATTTTGGCTAGATATTTTAGGAGAGGAATGACAAAAATGCCCCTAGAATGAATGATGAATTTACCATAATACCCTTCAGGTCATAAATGACTAAATATCCTTAGAGATTTTGTGAGAACCTGGTGGAATTACAGAATACTCTTAGACAGCAGATTATCAAAATACTTTGTGACAAAAAACCATAGAATAAAATTTCTATGAATTTTATAAGATAGTAACTATGGAACTTTATTCAGAAGATTTCAAGTATCAGAAAAATAAAAAAAAATGATAGATGAAATCTATGGAATTTTCTCTTAATTATAGAATGAATAGAATTATTTTATAAAATAATTTAGTAATTTTGATAATCAAAAGTAAAGTGAACCAATTAGAATTAAGATAAAGGTAGTTCTGTAAGAAAAATCTGAATAGCACTCTGTATAGATTACTTGTGAGTAATTTTTACTAGAATTGAAGTCAGTTTCTGGAAAACTCTAGAATGCTATTATTCAATATTATCTTTAGGTAGAAGAGTTCAAATCAAATTTGACTTCCTTTTAAGAAATGCCATGTAGAAATAAAAGCATAATCTAGAATATTCTTCTTCATTTAAAAAGTAACATATGTATTCAAAAGAAGTCATATAATTTTCTCTTCTTTAAAAGAGAATGAAAAATAAGATAGAAGGAGAAAAAGGAAGACAAAAATCCTCCCCCTCGGCCAAAAAAAATTCACGTGAAAAGGATACAAGGAAGAAAGGCTAAAAATCATATTTTGATGCAAGAAACCATGAAATAAAGCAAGATTTTCTCCTATCCTCTAGATTCCACGTGAATGTGCAAGCAAAATGGAGAAACTTCAAGAACTTGGACAAGTGTAGGGACACTTGTAAAGTGGTAGCCAAGTGGAAAGCTAAGTCATTATGGCTTATGAGATATTTTCTATAAAGTAAAGGAATAATAAGGAATCTAGTTAAAACCTAAAGGAATAAGCATAAACTAAGTTAGAATTTAATGAAACAAGGAGAAACCAAGCTAGAATGAAACTAAATTAGTTGGAAGGGCAAATATGTCCTTGAATAATTAATTATTTTCCAAGTGCTATATAAAGGCGTGGTGCGGACCTTGCTTGAAAATCATTTTCAAGACATTCTCCCCACTAAAACTTCACGTGAAATACCACTTCCTCATCCCTTTCATCCTTTCATTTTCAAAAGCCTAAATCAAATAAAGAAGACCCCACCACCATAGAAAGAATCACGTGTAGAAAGAGCTAGCTAGGAGGAAGAATTTGACAAGCTTTATAGGAAGATACAAGGTATGTATGGGGAAGCTTCATGATAAAGATAGTTTAAGTGTTATTTTGTGTGAATAAGTGTTTGAATATTCATGTGTTGTTGAGTGTTTCCATGAAGTTCATATGTTGCTAAAAGTTTCTATGAATTTCTCTAAGTTCCATGTGTTGCTGAGTGTTTCTATAAATCTCCATGAAGTTCATGTGTTGTTGAGTAATATGCTGAGATTCTGTACATGAATATAAAGTTAAGTTCTATACTTTATGTTGAGTTTCTGAGTAAAATAAATATGAGTTGATGAAAAGAGTTATGAAATAAGTGAATCAGTTTCATATGTTCATGTGAATAAGAGTTGCCTCACAGAGGAGGTGTATATAAGAGTTATCTCAAAGAGGAGGTATATATAAGAGTTGCCTCAAGAGGAGGTATGTCAGATAGCTACAGGAACTGAGTTCGAGCGTTCAGAGAAGAAAGGTCTGAGCTGGGGGTACTTGGCAGTGGGGAAATCACACCACCCATGATGATCACATGAGTGTGGGTGAGAATCCTGTTGCAACACTATGGGACCCTGACTGATCGTTTCAGTTCTGTGTCACAGGGATGGGGCTATCTTGACTGTTGGTACCAATTAATAAAAGTCTAAAAAGATCATGCATTTTTAAGAATGTTGTCATATGTTTTATTTGCTTAAATTATGTTTATCATAAACTTACCCTGTATTTTTGTGTCTGTGGCTGACACCTACTATGACCCCGATTTGATTTGGGTGAGTAGATGAACAGTGAAGAAGGATTGGCAGATTGTTCTGATAAAAGGTTGTATTGAAGATGTCTGATTGAAGATGTTTTGTATGATGAAATATTTGAGTTGTTTGTAATATGAATTAGAACAAATATCGGATTGTATTGTATTTTATGTTATAATGAACATTTAAATATTAATCTGTGATGAAATTTATTTGGAATTAATCATTAGTAAACTTTAGTTTGCTATTTTATCTATAAAAGGAAAAATATTTTTCATTAAAAATCAATACAACATAAAAAGAAATTTGAGGTGTTACAAAGGAGATTTCGTGTGGCTTCATTTGAGGAAGGATAGATTTCCTCATGAAAGGAAATCCAAGCTCCAACCAAGAGGAGATGGACCTTTCAAGATTTTAGAGAGGATCAACAACAATGCTTACAAACTTGAGTTGCCTAGTGAGTATGGTGTGAGTAATACTTTCAATGTTTGTGATATTTCTTTGTATGAAGTAGGTACAAATGAGGGACTAAACTTGAGGATCAGTTCTTTTCAAGAAGGAGGGGATGATGGAGGTCCATGGCAAGCTAAAGGTCTAGAAGGAGAGCTTGAAGCATTTCCTTTGGTGAGCTTTAAAGGACCAATGACAAGAGCAAGGACTCAAGCACTTCAAGATCACATCCAAGCAACTTGAACAAGTTTGAAGAGGCACATCAACTCAAGGATGACAAGGGCTGGATTTTGATGTCTCAAGTCCAATTTAATTCAATAAATTCCAGCACTTATTAAAAGCAATTCTATAAAAACACAAAAATAAATACTTTCTGTTTTAATCGATTGCCAATTGTTTGTAATTGATTACGCAGCAATTTGAAAAATGAAAACTCTCTGTGTTAGTCGATTACATAACTAAATAATTGATTATTTTGTTCATACATTTGTTTCCAGAAGATCAAGAACAAAATAATCGATTACATGGCCTATTAATTGATTACATAAGATGAAATAATTTATTACTTAGACGACATAATCGATTACAGTCAGTTAATTTCATTGTTTATATAAAGCTATTAAACTGAATTAAGGATAACTCGATTTTTCTAAGGTTAATGAAAGCAGAGTTCGCTTGTAAGAGATTTCTCTCTTGTTTTTGTGTAAGAACTTCATATTTCTTATCAATAGCTTCAAGCTATTGTGGTGATTCTTCCTAAGCTTATTGGAATGCTTTTCTATGGTGCCATTCACCTTCATCCCTTACCTTTATCCCACTTTCCATTTCTGAAATCAAAACTTACAAACAACCATTAGTTTGTGAAATCTGGACAGCTTTATGTCCTTGAAGAAAGCTTGAAGTTTGAGTTTCAATTCAAGGTAGATTTGGGAAAATTTATGGTTGATGGGTTCCGCCATACATCACTATTTTCATCCATGTACTGACTGTGGATAAGGACCAGAATTCTAAAGAATCCTTTTTTCTCTCTAGGGATGCTTAAAATTCATAAACCCTTCCTCGCAACGATATCCAATAAGTCATGCATCCCCACCGTGGATAGAGACCAAAATTCTAAACAATCCCTTTCTCTCTTTAGGAATGCTCAAACAAACACTACGTAACTTAACATCCACACAAGCAGTTGAACAAGGATAATTGGTATTTCTTGGTGGAGGGTTGGTATTGGTGCTATTTGAATGGTTGGTGTTGTTGTGTCTGCTGTTGTTGTGGACCAGGACCATGAAAGTAAGAATGCATGTTCCATGACGTTCATGGAACATGTTCATGAGGGTTAAAAAACAAAATTTCTATTTTTTTTTATTGCAGAACCCGTAACTCCTTACGGTCCTCATGAAACTTGTTTAGAATCTATTCATTAAAATGCTAGGGTTTTAGAAATACCTTTTTGATCGCTTGAAAGGATTCAAAAGGATGATGCCCTCCAATGGTGATCTACACAATTGAACCTTGAATGCTTGAGAAAACTCCTTCTCTTTCTTGATCCTCTTTCACTTTGTTGCTTGCTAGGCAATTGCAAGGTAGAGGCTTCAAGTGTTTAGTTTATTTCTCAAGACAAAAGATGGTGTCTTGAGGTTAGGTAAGATTGCAACAATGGAGGAGAGAAGATGATGAAGAAGAAAGAAAAATAATAACTTTTGTTCTTGAAAGTGTTTTGCACATAATATAAGAGTGGAGTGCTACATATCCGAGGACCATATTATCTTGTAATCTTATTAGGATTAGAATCCTAACTCAATCACTCAAAATCAGCCCAAGGATCTATAAATTTGAAACTCAATCTTTCATCATCATATCCCTTTGGTTGTTGCTTTATCTATTATATTTAAAATAGTAATTCAAATAAAAAAGTTGTAGGAAGAAACATTATCCAATCTTTATTGGATACATTTTTGGATAATTCACAATTATCCTTACAACCTAACCTCTTAAATTCAAAATTCAAATTTAAATTTCAAACTTAAAATTTAAATTTAAATTCAAATTCAATCTTTGTCCTAGTTCATAATTTAAATTTGAATTCAAATTCGAAATTCAAAACTTCAAAATTCAAAATTCAATTTTCAAATTTCAAATTTGCGTAAAATTCAGTTTGGTCAGGTCAACTTCTTGACTTACTAGGGCTCATGACCCAAGACCCTATTAGGCCTTTTAACATATTTGGGCCTATTAGTGTAGAAATTTCTCACTAATAGCCCAAATGGGGCGCATGCTTTAATTTGACTTGGAGTTCAACTCCAAACCAATAACACCTTTAGTCTTAAAAAGCCCAATAACTATTATTGGTCAAAACTTGCTAGTTATAAGCAAACAAGAACAACCTTTTGTGTGTGACCCATTAGGTCCAATTACTCACTGACATAAATGAACTTGGACCAATTCAACTCCTTTAACGGGCTTAATTCATTTAATGACCACATGAGACACTAACAATGCTCTACGACCCCAGAACTAATTGAGTTGATCAAGTGATCTATCTTTCTGATTTGGATACCGTGCTGACACCATCCCTCATGTCGTCAATCACATTTAGTGGAGAGCAAGGATAGAGTATCATCTCTCTTAGTTGAATAAATATAACTTTTGACATAACTAAGGATCTTCTTCTATTGACTCTAAGACGGATGACTCCTCATGATCTGTTACTATGCATAGATTCCAAGTCAACTAGATGTCATCCAAGCCCTACTGATCTTGTGAATGACTAATTGTAATGCCCTGAAATTTCGGTAATTGAAAATATATGTTTGATGTGTTTCTTGTATTATGTAATTACTTTATTAATTTAGATTAGCTGGATTGTTGTGTAAATTATCCTTGTGCAATTGCTTGGTGTAGATGTTAAGCTATGTGGAGTTTGTTTGAGCTGCGTTGAAAATGAGTGATTCCGAGTTTAACCCAAAACCTGTTTTGGTACAATCGTAATTCTGGATTGGTTAACCATTCGATCGCTTTAATATTTTATAGGTAGGTGCATGACCTATATATGTAACTTTTGACCGTTGGGATTGGTGAAATACCATTTGAAGATCGAGATGTTAATTTTTCACCAAAGTAGTGAAATTTCAAAAATTGGGTCAGCTCGCCCAGCTTGCCAAAATTCGCCTGGGTGAGCAAGTCAATTATAAATTCGCACAGCAGCGTAAAAACATGAAAATGGCAATCTTATTCTTCCCCACACCTTCACCGAACCTCCCATCATCCTCCTTATAATGACCCTGAGTCCTGGCGCGGACGGCCCAAGTTTCTGCGCGGATAGCCCAGGGTTTTCTGCATAATTCTTCTGCAGAAACCAGTTGCAGAGATGCGGCGCGATCAGCGCCGTGCTCTCTGGGTTGTGGCGCGAGTGGCGCCACACCCCTGGAGGGTGACGCGAGTGGTGCCATGGTGGCGCGGGTAGCGCCACAGGTTCTGAAGGTCGACGCTGGTAGCGCCAGAGTGGCGCTGGTGGCGCCGGAAAGCTCTGGAGACCTGTCCATCCCTGATGGTTGGCGTTGTTGGCGCGGTGGTGGTGCAGTTGGCGCCATAGTTCCTGGAGGTTGGCGTTGTTGACGCGAGGGTGGCGCGGTTGGTGTCATGGTTTCTGGGAGCTGGCGCGATCAGCGCGGGAACTCTGACAGAACCACTATAAAAGGGGAAGTCGCGATTTGGGGAGAAAAACCTTGTTTCTCCTTCCTCTGAGCGACCTGTAGCCATTGTTGAAGCTCCAAGCTTCATTTCATCACCACAGTTCACCAAATCACTTTCTTGATACACCAATCCTGCTAGAAACACTTGGTGAGCTTGAATCCTTCATCAATTCTCCTTGAAAACCCCTAAATCAGAGAATCCCTATCTCAAGGGAAGTTCATAGAACTCGAGTTCGGCGAGGAACGGCGGCGATTCGTGGATACCCGTGCTTGGGGGAGTCGTCCTTGGGCCTTCCTTGTCATCTTTGAGGTAAGAAACTCGAGATTCACCGCTTGATTTTGTGAGTTGGGATTTTGGGTGAATAGTGACCCGCTTGTGATAGAGCTAGTATTAGCCTTGGGTCCTTTAGAAACATATGCTTAGGATGTTGTGAGGATGAAGGATTAGCTCTCAAATGTTAGTTTGGTGAACTTTGATTCTTGGCTCAATGTAATGCATGTATAGTTGTATGCTAAGTTGCTTGGCTATGTTGTGACATGCAAGAGTCTTGGTATGTGGCTTTGATGTGCTTGGGAGGCTGTTGGAATGGTGTCTTGTGTGTGAAAAGAACCGTTCAAGCCATATGTGTATCCTTAAGCCTTTGGTCTGTATAGAGCTTTGAGCTCTTGATGTTGGCTTGCACCGAGTCTTGTGATGACTCAAGTGCCTTGTTTGAAATGAGATAGACCACTGAGGGTCTATGAGATGGCTTGTGAGTGATAAGCTTGATGAACCTTAAGTTAGAGGACTTAGTGGTTGGAAAGGATTAAGGTTCCTTTCTTTGAGACGGTTGAGAACCGTGTTATATGCTTGTGCTTGTGTGATTGCTGGATGATTGATATATGATTATGCCTTGTATAGGGTGTGACACCGTGGGTGTCAGTGGCGTAGGCCACGGAGCAAGGGAAGAACTGCAGAGCTCGACTTTGCCAGGTAAGTTCTTGGTCCCTTGAGGATGTTTCCCACTTGTGTGCTCCACCACACTTCGAGGGAGTGATGGTTGCATTCATGATGCATTCATTGTTGGTTGTTGCATCCTCATAATGATATGTATGCTGCATCTATGCTTGAACATGCATGATGCCTGTTGATAGATCTTCTGGCCAGTTAGATAGATATGGACCTCCCTAGGAGAAGAGCGCACCTCCTAGTTTGGTTTGCTCCTGGGTGATGATGATCCCTTAAAACCAAGAGATAGGTATGTCCCGTTGCGGTTGATTGCCTATTCTCGGAATGTGCATCCATGCGTAAAGGGTAGGTCCCGATGGGATGGCACGGGTGTGAGTTTCGGTCTCACACTGAGGTCGGTGTTGATGCGATCCACCGTACATAGGGCAGGATGAGTTGCTTGTATTGTTATGAGGGTCGGGAGGCCGGGCCATGAGGCCAGTATGTTGTGATGCCTGATGACTTGTGTCATGGAGAGTGAGCCAAGGTGGAGGAGATGCCTCCAAGGACCCTGAGCTTACTGAGATGTTTATCTCAACCCATGTGAGGCTTATGTGGTTTCAGGTGACGCTTCTGGCAGAGAGGAGCAGTCTCAGCGGGAGGCCCCAGTAGAGACGGTAGCTGCTTGGCTGTGAGGTAGTTTGAGGAAAGCTTGGTGGCTCATCTTTTGATGATTTATTGTACCCCTGTAGAGGGAAGATGTGTGTGTGCACACATGTACTCTTTTGTTATGTATGCCCTCGTGTGAGGAAGGATCTTCGAGATCAAAAGCACTCGGATGCTTATTCTTTTGTATAGACACCTCGAGTGTCAGATGATGTATAGGTACATAACCAGTTTATGTTATGTAATGATGTTTCCTCCCTGTTTATATCTGTTGAGGTATTGGTGTATATCTGCCTGTGGTCATGTTTACGTGATCTGGATCAGCAGGGGCTTGTGTTGCCTTTACACGAGATGTTTTATGTTCCATACATAACGTGATCAAGAAATATGGTTTTCGATTATGCTTCCGCAAAGTTTTTAATTAAGTGATTAAGCGCTAATCTGATAAATAAAAATGTTAATACACCGGGTGCACACGGGGTGTTACACTCCTCCACCACCCACGGCCACCGGTGACCGCCACGAGCCATCGCATGGAGAAAAACACTTTAATCAGAGCAAAATCTTCAAAATTCAACTCAAGGATTTGGTAGCGAACGGAGGCTCCAATCCTCCTTTCTTGGTTTCTTCGAGGTAACCATGATTTCCTTATATTCTCGTAGCTAGTTTGAAGCCTTCCTTGATATCTCTTGTGATTTTACACTTCCTTTGAAAAACCTTTGAAAATGAGACGTTGTAAAAGTTTCTTTATTATAATATTGATGTCATTTTTGTAACCTTCATTGAGCCTCGTTCGCATTGGTGTGATCGGAATTTCAAAATGATATGCTTTTGATGTGGACTTTCAAAACACCATTTTAGTCTCTTTTTAAATTTGAGTGGGTATTTGACTTGAATGTTAGTATTAACCTTATCTTTGAAATCTATACTAAATTATCTTCGATTTGGTATATAGAGCTTTGCGTTTGGACCAAAGCACGTGAACTTGAGAGATCTCAAAACAACCTTTCAAGGAGCTAACAGAGGGATATAGATAGGTAAGGGGAGTTTATTGTTTGGTTACAACTTTTGATACCATTGTTGGGAATCACTGGGTCAAGGAACCCAATTATGGAGATGCATGCCTGTCCCTATTTTGTGCTGATTTTCAAGAAATACTATGTTTTAAACTAATGGGATGTGATATATTTATTTTTGATATATTTATTAACTAATGGGATGCGATGAATTTGTTAGTGATGGATTAAACTGTGAATGATGTTGTTGTTGTAATCATTGGATTTTTGGAAAAATCTTAATTACAGAGGAGACTCTGTTCCAAGTTTTATAATACGTTCTCCTATTTAATTCTTTATTAAATTTTTAAATGGGCATAAGAGTGTGTTTTCTATATTGTAGTCCTCCTCTTTAATTTAGAATTTTCCTAAAATACCGGCCTCGTGGTAATATGGATTATGAATGAATGAGGTTTGTGATGTTGATGATGCTACTGAAATGAGATTATGTTCATTATATTAATATGAGATGATTGTTGATGTTTATGATGATGATATTGAAAAGAAATGACGTTGATGTTGTTGATGATATTGAAATGAAATGATATTGATGTTGTTGATGATATTGAGATTGAGGTGATATTGATGTTGATGATGATATAAATGAGAGATGATGTTGAAGTTGATGTTGGTGATGTCATCGTGATGGATATATGTTGTATATGGGGGGTGCAATGACCTGTTGGATATCCCTGCGGGGAAGAGTTTACAAATTTTAAGCATTCCTAAAGAGAGAAAGGGATTGCTTAGAATTATGGTCACTATCCACAGTCAGTGCATGGATGAGTCCATGTTTGTATGTTGTGTATGTACAGAAGGGGTGCATGACTTATTGGATATCCTTGTGATGAAGGGTTTACAAATTTTAAGCATCCCTAGAGAGAAAAAAGGATTGTTTAGAATTCCGGTCCCTATCCACGGTCAGTGCATTGATGTGCCCATGTTTTGTACTTCATAATTGCATGGATGGAAATAGAATGAAGCAGTGTGTACCTGTGGTTTTTAAGGGATAAAAATGCGGGTACTAAGAAGCATGTCACTCGGTTTGGAATTCCCTTGAGACTCTGGCTGATCACCATAGGGGGATGGCCAGTGCACGACAGAGTGACGCCAATAAACTACTGAATTATTTTCCTAAGAGAGGCTATTTCCATGAGAATGATACCACATTGTATGGTGAGAGTGGAGTTAGGTGCATACATCATTTTAAGAATAATTGATTTGAATGGTGGAAAAAGTGGATGACTAGTTTGTTGAGTGTGTATTGAACTGATTGATTACTGAGAATCATTGTGGTTGTTATTGTTGCTTTCTTTCTAATTATTGTATCTGGAACTTGTTGATTTTGTATAATAAACTCACTTTGCAATTTTTGTACCGTATAGTTGGGAGCTCTAAAGTTCGTAAACCTTCATTCGTTGGAGCAGATGAGCCGTAGTAAGTGACCTTGGAGGGAGATCCTTTTTGTTGGAGCCGCCAAGCCGGCATGATAGCGTTGGAATTTATTTTGGGGAGAGAGTTGTGTTGTGTAATGACCTGAAATTTCGATAATTGAAAGTAGATGTTTGATGCATTTCTTGTATTATTTGACTATTTGATTAGTTTAGATTAATTAAAATGTTATGTGAACTATCCATACACAATTGCTTGGTGTAGATGTCAAGTTATAGGGAATTTGTTTCAGCTACGCCGAAATCGAGTTATTTTGAGTTTAACCCAGTATGTATTTTAGTAAAATCACCATTCTGGATTTCTTTACCGTTGGATCGCCTTCACATTTTAAATGTAGGTTTCTAATCCACATTTGAAATGTTTGACCGTTAGGATAGTTAAAACAATGTACTTAACGTGAGAAACTAATTTTTCATTGAAGCAAAAATTCTAGAATCTGGTCAACTCGCCCAGGCGAATTTTACAGACACTTTTGCTCGCTTGGCGAGTGAAGGCAGTGATAAATACATACCAGCTTCATAAATCATGAAAAATGGAGGTTTCTTCTTCCTCCTACCTTCCCTCAACCTTCCACCACCCACAACCACCACGGGCTGTTGTTGCTTGTCGTTGGACCACCGTACGAAGAGGAACACTTTAATCGGAGCGGAATTTTCAAAACTCAACCCAAGCATTTGGTAGAGAATGGAGCCTCCAATCCTCTTTTCTTGGTTTCTTTGAGCTAATCATGGTTTCCTTTGTCTTCTTCTAGCTAGTTTAAGCCTCTCTTGATATCTCTTGTGATTTTGGTACCGTTGTTGGCTATTTCTATACTTCCTTTGAAAAGCCTTTGAAAATGAGATGCTATAAAAGTCTCTTTTTTATGAAATTGATATCATTTTTGTGATCCTTGTTGAAACCCGATCACATTGGTGTGATCAGAATTTCAAAATGATGTCTTTTGATGTAAACTCCTAAAACACCCTTTTAGCCTCTTTTTGAATTTGAGTGGGTATTTGAATGTATGAAAGGTTAATATTGATCTTACCTTAGAAATCTATATTAAATTGTCTTCGATTTGGTATATATAGAACTCTGCGTTTGGACGAAAACACGCGTATTGAAGGATCTCCAAAACAACATTGTGAGGTTTTATTAGGAGAACTCCTAGTTAGGTAAGGGGAGTGTATTATTTAGTTATAGTTTTGGTACCATAGTTGGGGGCCAGGGAGTTCAACTATGAAGATAACTGCCTGTTCCTGCTGTGTGCTGGTTTTCAAGAAAAACTAAGTTTTTAACTAATGAGAGCAATGTATTTATGATTGATGCATGTTTGTTCCTGTGGGTGCTCGTTTTCAAGAAAAACTGTGTTTTTAACTAATGGGATGCGATGAATTGGCTTGTTGATGAATAAAATTGTGATTGATGTTGTTGTTGAAATCGATTGGATTTTTGGGAAAAGTCTTAATTACAGAGGAGACTCTGCCCAAAATTTTATAATGTGTTCTTCTATTTAATTCTTTATTAAATTTTGTAATGAGCATAAGAATGTGTTTTATATATTGTAATCCTCCTCTTTAATTTAGAATTTTCCTAAAAATGTCAGTCTTGTGATATGATGAATTATGAATGTATGAAATTTGGGTTGTCTGAAGACTTAGGGAATTGAATCTCAGGCATATGTATTATGTATAGATGTGAAATGTGATTGCTTGTGATGTCGTTGATGATATTGAAATTGAGATGCAATTGATGTAGTTGATGATATTTAAATGAGATGATGTTGATGTAGTTGATGATGTTCAAATGAGATGATATTGATATGCATGATAATGATATTTAGATGTTATGATGTTGAGGTTGATAATGACATTGATGAGAGATAATGTTGATGTGAACATTGTCATTGTGTGTGGATATACATGGATACCCATGGGGGGTGTATGACGGGTTACACTTGCTAGGAAGGATTTGTTCCTAGCCAGGTCATACATTGATGGTTCCCGTGGTTGTAGGCTGTGTATGTACACGTCGGATGCAATGACCGATTGGTTACCCTTGCGAGGATGGATTTGTTCCTAGCCACGGTCAATGCATCGGTGAGCCCATATTAGTGTGTTATGTATGTACATGGGGTGCATGACGGGTTACTCTTACGAGGAAGGATTTGTTCCTAGCCGGGTCATGCATTGATGATGATCATGTTTCATACTTCATTTGTATGTGTGTAAATAGAATGAAGGCACTCGCGTACCTGTGGGTTTCTGTGGGCTGACGCAGGTGCTAAGGGGTCATCAGGTTTGGAATTCCCTAGCGACGCTAGCTGATCACCGGGTGGGGGAATGGCCAGTGCACAACAGGGTGGCCCTGATAGGCGGTGAATCATTTTTGCTGTGAGAGGCTATTTTTGGGATATGGTATCACAGTGCATGCTGATAGATGAGTCAGGTGCATGCATCATTTTGTGTATGATTGTTTGAGTTGTGAAATGCATCAGATGATTGGTTTGTTGAGTGTGTATTGGACTGATAGAATTTTGGTAATAATTGTGATTGTGATTGTTATTTCCTTTCCAATTGTGGTTTCTTGATAATTGTTGGTTGTACATAATAAACTCACCCTTGCATTTGTTGTACCGTGTGATCGGTACCTGTGGTGATCACGAACCTTCATTCATGGGAGCAGAAGAGTAGCAGTAGGTGACCTTGGAGGGAGATCTTCTTTTTTATTAGAGCCGCCGAACAGACGTGATGACGTTGGAATTATTTTTGCAAAAGAGTTGTGTTTTGTTAATCAACTCTTTCTTAGTTAGTCCCTTTATTCTTTTTGTTGGTCATGTAATTCCAGACGTGAATATTTGTAAATACAACTGGATTGTGTTCTGACATGTGAGCGATATGTAAAGTTTTAAACGTACATCCATAGGTATCCATTTATGTATTTGTTCCGTTGTATGATAATTGTATTATCACAAAAAAAATTTACCATCATTTTCATAATCAAATTAATGGAGTTTTTATTGAAATTGAGATCTGCACAATTTAAGAGTTAGTGATATCGTAGCGACGAGGCGGGTCGTTACATGTTGTATTATCAACTTTTTCTTAGTTGGTTCCTTGACTCTTTTTGGTTGGGCATGTAAATTCCAGGCTTAATACATGTAAAAACTAAACTAGGTTCTGACATGTGCATGACATATAATGGTTCAATGATATTTGTATATTTATTTATTTACGTATTTGTGCGATGTCTGGTGAGTGTAGTATCGCGAAATATTTACTCTCATTTTCATAATCAAATTAATGGAGTTTTCATTAAAATTTGGAAATTATACGTTTAAGAGTAGCAATATCGTAGCAACGAGGCAGGTCGTTACACTAATCCCTTGTAGGGACTATGAGTCCTTTCGGCATGTCCCTCTTCACTCATGTATTCAAGTTATACCCATGAGTACACTGTTTTCCCATTTTCAGGGGATAGAGTTGTACAGTCAAAGTATAACCTTAGGACATAGTGTTCGATGACATCCTCAAGTCTAGGATGATCCGCACTACCAAACGATGAGAGACTTTACATATCCAATGGTACTTTAAAGAATCCTTGTGGAGTCTCTCAACGGGTCAGTTCAACACCATCTGTTCTCCAACAGATCCACCCACGACATCAGCTAAGGCATCATCATCCCTGCAAGATGTCGTACTAGTCCTTTTTGAGATCACCAATGCCCTTTCTTGGTGATTCAAGACTAGGAACTCATTTTAGGTTATAGACATTTAGTGTCCTCAAGTCCTCATGATCATGATCCCTATCATTGATCCTCGAGAAAGCACATGTTCTATTCCTAGGGCCTTTATCTTTAAACGCATATTACTATAAAATAAGGAGAGACATAAATATGATAAAGCTAAAGTCTAATCAAATTTATTAACCATGAAATACTAAATAGCAAGAGGTGTTCATCTGATGAAACTATTGTCTATAGGACACGCATATACTACCAGACCATACCTCATGTTCAGATGATCTCTCCAACTAGAATTATAGGTGTTGGAGTAAAGATTATATTGTTGTTGTTGATGTTTGTGATTGAGAATTTTTAATTTAGTATATTTCTATTTTTCTTAGCTTTTGTGACTTCTCTTGGATTCTTATTTTCTCACTTTAACTCAGTTTTGGTCTTAGGAAAATAATTGGGCTTAATTGATAATCGTTGCTTATTTTCAGATTTTGTGCTTACTTGACATATCTTCCTTGTGTAGCACCTAGAGGATTCTACAGAACTCCAAATGTAGCATATGAGTAGTCTCTGGAAAGCTAAGGCAAAGAGCTACAATTTTTTCAGATATAAGATTGGGCTAATTCTGCCGATTTGAGGGTCAAATTAGGCTTGGAAGTCAGAACCTCTGCACTTGAGTTTTGAGCTGCGAGTTTGGGTTTTGATTTGTGTAATTAGCATAATTAGTTAGTTTAGATGGGCCTAATCAGAGCCCATCCCTTCATTCTATTTAGTCACTGTATATTATTGTACCTAGACAGGACAAAAACAAAATTTCTAGCTTCTTGTTCAAGTTTTCAGAATTAAAATCTTTTTTCTCCTTTTTATCTCCATTGTTCTTTATTTTTGTTCTTCCTTTCATCTCTGTTCTTCTATTTTCTTACACAAATTTTGTGGTTCTTCCACTGATGATGATCACGGAAGGCTAAACAATCAATCAATCCAACGATCCAGTCCAAGCAAGGAGAATTTGAGTTCTGGCTTGGTATTCTAATTTTTGTGTGAATGTTCATCTTCTTCTTCAATCCTCTTTTAAATTTTCATGATTATAAATATGTTTATGATTGAAAAAAATTAGGTTATAGATTTATTTCCTAATTTTGAATTTTAATCATAGATTGTTTGGATGATATTTTAATCTGGTTTGTGATTTCAATTGATTTAGGAGTTAATTCGATTGAACTGCTTCTAATGATATTGATGAACCTTCATAATATGATCATTATCTAAGAACTGTGATAATTTGCATTGCTTGGTTTGGTGAATTGGATTGATATTCTTGAATATGTTTTGCAACATCTTTTATCAATTTTGTGAGTTTCTGCATTTTTCTTCAATTCTTGTTTGTGTTTCTACAATTTTTGTTCACTGTCCGCAAACTGTTTGATAACCCCCTATTATTTATAATTGGATTAAGTCAAGAACCAAATTGGGCTGTATCTCTCAGTCGACCTGGTTTAATCACGTGCTACAAAATTATCTTAGTTTTATTTGTGTTGTAGCGATTCAAAAGTTGTTATCAAAGCTAGCGCCATTGTGGGGATACGGTTCATTGTCTGCCAACTTCAATCCACTCATAATTAGATAATAGTATAGGTACAATTGATATTAGTATAATATAATTGCATCTGTCTACTAAAAAAATTAAATAAAAAAATTGTTTCTAGAAAGATAGATTTATAAATAGATAGAAGATATATATATATATATATATATGATAGATTGATTGATTGATTGATAGATGGAAAATAGATAGATATATAGATGATAGATAGAAGATAAATAAATATATAAATTAAAGATAGATAGATTGATAGATAAATAGGTAGAAAGATAAATAGATTGATTGATTGATATATATATAGATTAAAGATAGATAGATAAATAGATAATTTTTTTTTTACAAAAATCAAAAATGATTTTGACATTTTACGTGGTAATTTTTTAATTTTATTCTTATTATTATTTAATTTTACGTTTTTAATAAATAAATAAATTGTTTGGGGCAATTTTCCATTTTCTATATCATTTCAGCAAATATTGTGAACAATGTTCTGGTAGAGTAATTGTCTGTTATTTCTGTGATTTCTTTCACTGATGAGTTGAACTGTGCATGACTAAGTCCAAATCAGGTGGCTTGCATTCATATGACCTTGAGATAGATAGGACATTTCATAATTAGAGCAGAGATAATAGAAGTGTAGTTTTTGATAGTAATATAGTGTATTATGAGCATTCTGTTTCTGAGTTTTCTGTTTCTGAACCCTCTGTTTCTAATTTTGAACATTCTGATTCTGAAATTATTATTGATACAATGGCTGACAACAATCAAACTCTTAAGGAATTGGTTACACCTGATGTTTTTTATCAACCTTGGTGTATTCAATATCCTAAGACAGAGGTCAGTTATGAGCTAAAATATGGATTAATCCATTTGCTTCCAAAGTTTCATGGTCTTGCAAGTGAAGATCCACATAAACATCTTAAGGAGTTTCATGTAGTGTGTTCCACCATGCGACCATATGACATTCATGAGGATTGTGTGAAGATGAAGGCATTTCCATTCTCTCTGGATGGGGTGCCTAAGAACTAGTTGTACCTTCAACCAGATCCTATCAACACTTGGACAGATATAAAAAGCAGATTTTTAGAGAAATTTTTCCCTGCATCCAGAATAACATCCATCCGAAAAGAAATTTGTGGTATAAGGCAACTACCTGGAGAGACATTATATGAGTACTAAGAGAGGTTCAACAAGTTATGTGCTACATGTCCTCACCATCAAATCAGTGAGCAATTATTGATCCAATATTTTTTTATGAAGGGTTGATGTTATTGGACATGAATATGATTGATGCAGCCAGTGGAGGGGCTTTAGACAAGACTCCCATTTTTGCAAGGCAATGGATTTCCAACATGGCAGCAAATTACTAGCAATTTGGTACAAGAGTAGCTGCACCATCCAAGGTTGTTACAAATGAAGTATATGTTTCTATGGTTATTGATAACTAGAGGTTGGAGAAGAAGCTGACAGAATTAACATCCCTTGTGAGACAACTTGCCATTGGTCAACAATAGAATGTGATGGCATTCAATCAACCAAGGTTGTGTGGTATTTGCTATGTGCCTAATCATCCAACAGATACATGTCCTACTCTCCAAGAAAAATAACAAACTGCTGAAGTTTCTGCCATACAATCTGGACAAGCATTCAGGCCTCAACAACAACAGTATAATCCCTACTCTAACACTTATAATCCTGGTTGGAGAGATCATCCGAACTTGAGGTATGGTCCTGGTCCACAACAACAAAATCAAACACAACAATTGCAGCTATTCAAACAGCAACAATATCAACCCTCCACCAACAAATACAAATCCCAGAAACAATTACAACAATTTGCACTTACACATGCACAACCTGTATAGAGCAATTCTGGACTTTCCTTGGAGGACTTGATAAAGCAAATGACAACTGGCAACATTCAGTTTCAACAAAATGTGAGTGCCACCATCCAAGATCTACAGACTCAGATTGGACAATTAGCTACAACTGTCAACCAGATGCAACAACAAGGTTCTAGCAACATTCCAGCACAACCAATAAAGAATATGAGTGCTATTACCTTAAGGAGTGGCAAG
This sequence comes from Glycine tomentella, assembly GCA_007407185.1. Taxonomy (NCBI): domain Eukaryota; kingdom Viridiplantae; phylum Streptophyta; class Magnoliopsida; order Fabales; family Fabaceae; genus Glycine; species Glycine tomentella. The sequence goes on from PYAF01005463.1 coordinate 256,512, forward strand.
GAGCTTCCAAATTCAATAGATTCTGCACCAAAACATATTCCTCTACCTTTTCCTTCTAGATCCATTCCTACAGAAAAAGTGGAGCTTGATTATGATCTTCTTGAGACTTTTAGGAGGGTGGAAGTCAACATTCCCCTCTTGGATGCCATCAAACCGATTCCAAAATATGCAAAGTTCTTGAAGGATTTGTGCACCCACAAGAGGAAGCTGAAGGGAAATAAGCAACTGAAGATGGGAAGAAATGTTTTTGCACTTATACATAGCAAAAATGTTGCTTCCATTCCACCATCCACCGTGCCATAGAAGTGAAAAGATCCTGGCACTTTCACTATCCCTTGCACCATTGGAGATTGCACTTTTACTTGCAATGCTTGACCTTGGAGCATCCATTAATGTTATGCCCAGATTAGTTTACAAGTCATTACAACTTTGTGATTTGAAACCCACTAGTCTTTTCATTCACTTAGCCAACAAGAGTGTTGCACTTCCACTTGGAGTTATTGAAGATGTGCTAGTGCGAGTTATTGATTTGATTTTTCCAGCCAATTTTTACATTTTGGATATGGAGAATGAGTCTTCCAGCCATGGTTCCACATTGATCTTAGGAAGACCATTCTTGATGACAGCCAGGACCAAAATTGATGTGCATGCAAAAACTCTTTCCATGGAGTTTGGTGATGATGTTGTCCATTTCAACATTTTTTAGGCCATGAGACATCCTACAGAGGAGCATTCTGTCTTCCTTGTAGATATCATTGATGTTGCAGTAGATAGCGTAGATATTTGTACTAAGTTACTTTCTGAATTTTTTGACTTTTCTAATTTTGATCTTAGCTCTTTTAACTGTACCTATGATGATTCTGCTGTTGTGTGTAGTATTTGTGCAGAGATTTCCTCTACACTTCACTCTGATTGTGTTGTAGGTACAAGTGCAAGTGTTGATTCTCCTATCTCCCTTCCATTAGCCACCAATATTCCCTTGCCGTCCACCATTCAACTACCTTCCTTGGAGCTGAAGCCACTACCTAAGCACCTTAAATATACCTATTTGGATAATGCTCAAAAGCTCTTAGTCATCATATCTAGCAGGCTATCACTTGAGCACGAAGAGAAGTTGTTGCACATTTTGAGAAGCCACAAAAAGGTCATTGGATGGACGTTTGCTGACCTTCCTGGAATAAATCCTTCCATATGCATGCATCAGATACTCTTGGAGGATGATTCTAGGCCGGTAAGGCAGCCACAGAGGAGGCTGAATCCCACCATTCTTGATGTGGTAAAGAAGGAGGTGATTAAGCCACTAGCTGCAGGGATCATCTATCTCATTTCAGATAGCACATGGGTTTCACCTGTCCAAGTGCTCCCTAAGAAGTCGGGCATCATTGTTGTGAGAAACCAGGATAATGAGTTGATTCTGACTGGAGTAGCCAACAGTTGGTGAGTTTGCATTGACTATAGATGACTTAACCAGGTAACTCATGTAATATCCTCAAAATTATATCTTGAGTTTATATTTATGATTGAGTTGGATATAAGAAGACTAGGATAGAAATTATTTGCTCACAAGCTGCTCAAAACTGTCCATTTCTACCACCCAAATTGAGAAATTTATTTCTCTTTCAATTCTTATCCAAATTAGGTGTATGATGTATGGAATTAAAAATCTAGATGTATACTACAACATATAAAAATTTCTGATAAATATAGTTTGTGTACTGCTTTCAGTAATAATTAAAAAATTAAAATATGTCAGTGTGGAATTTATCAGCTTGCTGGCAGTTTTAAAGTCTAGATTAAAAATGTTATAGCCAGAGTTTTATAACTCCAAATAATGCATGTGATACCTTGTTAGAAAGCTTAGGAAGTCTAGTTTAACATAATAAAAGATGAGAATTTTTGGACGATTTGATTGGTATAGAATAAACAATGAGCGAACCTCATTTGGTTAAGTGTTTCTAGCCTTTTGGACTTTTTGGATTGGGCACAACTTGTAACTCTTGGAATTTTGGCCCAAGGAATCAAATTTTCAACTCAAATTTGGACTATTCATAAGTGGATTCATGTACAACAGCCATATAATAGGCATAGCTAAGTGCACTAATAGGAAGAAAAGTTTGGTAAACCAAAGTAAATGGTAAGCCAATGAAAAGCATTTTAAACCAACCTTTCTAGGTGGCCTTCAAGGTGGAAAGCAAGCATTAAATGAGGGAATCTTGCAAATAAAAATCTAGTTTCAGCCAAACATAAGCACCAATCAGACTGTGTTTCATGTCCAAGCCTTTCCACATGGCATAAAATCAAGCTTAGGAAATCATTGCTTTTAGAAAATAATCACCAAATTGAAAGTGCAACTGCTGGAATATATGTACAGCCATAGGTATTGATGCAATCCAAAAACCAAGGCAAGGAAGGAAGCCTTGGAATTCCAAATGGAGATACTTCCTTTGGTGATTAAAGGGTCAATGACAAGGGCTAGGGCTCAAACACTTCAAGATCATATCCAATCCAACTTATATCTCTTGGAAAAGCAAGAAGAAGCCCACAAAAGTAGTGAAAACACAAAAGGAGTGCTGTCTGTTG
>PYAF01005464.1:0-19127 GCA_007407185.1 Glycine tomentella
CAGAAAACACACCATCGAGTTTGAGTGAGTGAGGGACTGGAAAACTAAAACTCTGAAGATTACTTGAAGAAAGGTTGATAGCAATGGCTGGAGGTAGGTACCTCTGAAATTTATCTTTCTATTTCTGCTTCCGCTGTTTTGATTTGGATGTGTTGTTTATGTTTGTTAACATGTTCAAATCATTATAAATGTTTTTACACAATGATCTTGATTCATTGTTGTGGGATCAATTGACGATCAGAAATTTTCTTCTATTTGTGGCTGCTTGGTATAACAATGGCAGAGGCACGGAGTGTTCGTGGTTGTTTCCTGTTACAGCAATGGCAATTTCATATAAATCATAATCGAGGCACACACCTTAACGGTATGTTTGGTAGGAAGGAAAAATTAATAGAAAGAAAGGAAAATATGGATATTGATATACTTTTTTTTATTTGAATTAAGAAAAAGTGAAAAAAGAAAGAAAGAAAATTTAACTGGAGAACAAAAATTTAATTTAATTTTTTTTTTAAATTTCAATTTTCAATTTTAAGTTTTCTTTTCATTCTCTTTCTCTCATTTTAAACATAGGATAAATTTCATATAAAACGTAAACGAGATTTGCGGTTAATGTGATTTATAGAACAAAAATTTAAATTTCCCTCGTTCCTTAGAATTTTTTTTTAAATTTCCATTTATGAAAGACGTCGTTACCTTCTCTGCTTCTCATACTTAGTGAACATCACCATTGTCACATGTCATGCAGTTATGGAGACCACAACTGACGTGTGATTCCGAACCAGGATATAATTTCTCGCACTGACAGACATCATTTGAGGATTTTATTAATAAAATCAATGTTATATTACAGTGACATGAGAGAATAATATACAAATAAGAAATTGTTATTCTTACTTTTCATTACATCGTCAAAATTTATGATTAAAAATTAATATGAAACTTCTTTTAACTAGAATTAAATAAATTTTTAGTTCTCTAAAAATTGACCCAAAATGAATTTAATACTTGGGAAAAAAATTCTTAGCATTTCATGATAAAAATATTAGTATATTTTATGTTAAAGTTAAGAAGAGGAATCGTCATGTAATATTATGAATTATCACGATAATTTTTTTTATGGAAAATAAGAGAGACAAAACTTTATCATTTTATTTATCTAGAACATGATTGTCTTCGATGATATATAAAATTTAAATAAAAATAAAATATAAATCACTGAACGACTTGACTAGTCGGACTGGTCGATTTGCGATCCCATAGTTGAATCGGATTAAATCATAAGCTCGATCGACTACACTATTGATCCAGATTAACTAGATCAGGTTTGTGGTCGAACCAGTGACCCATTGACCCATATTAGGTCTCTTATCTTTTTTTATATATATTTTTTGTTTTATTTTATTTTTATTGAGTTAACTTGATTTTTTTTCAGTTGAATATTTTTTTTGGTCGCAATTGTATTTTTTGTTGAGTTAAATTGATTTAGAAGTGACAACAATTGTAATTGAATTGCAAATGAAATTGTGAAATCAAATCATTTTTTAAAACTATGATTTAAAACTTTGGATTGATTTTTATATTTTATAATTTATATTGATGTGATGTAGTTATGTTTCATTTTAATGTGAATATTAATATATACTGTCATTTATGTTAAATGTTAAAAATAATAGTCATTTTTTAACTTGTGTTTTTTTATATTTTTAATATTTTTTGAATTTCAACGCACAAAAATAAATAAAGATTTTAATATATATATATATATATTTTATTATAAATCCAATTATATAATTTAATTAATAATTTATCTATTTGACTATTGACCTACTACCCAATACCTTCACCGGGTGAGTGAATTATGGGTTTTTAAAACTATGCTTTTAAGTCTACATTTTTTTTTCTTTCTTTCCTGTAAAGTGTAAAGTGAGAACTGAGGGAGGGATGAGTTCGTCCTCTCCACAACGTTCTCGCGGCGACGGCGAGAAAAGGCCCAGATTTTTCGACTCAAACGCGAAGGCCATCTGTTGGTCCAAAGCTAATACTGTCCCCGGCCGTCACCCTGAGAGGTGGCGCAAAGACGCCGCCGGTAACGTTGTGTGCAAACGTTTCTTCAACTGCATCGGCTGCCTCTGCTACGAGTACGATCACATCATTCCCTTTTCCAAAGGTTCCATTTTTATCCCCCCTTCATTTGCTTACTCTATTGCTGTTCTATCATATCTTGAGTTAAGATAAGAGAACAATCACTGAATATAGAGCTAAATTGTAATGATAAAATGTGGTGATAACTTTTTCAATTGTTTTGATTAAATGGCGACTAGTAGAAAATTCTAGATAGAAAAGGAAGATACTGGTTGGAATAGAAACTTGTGCTTTTGTTTTTAATTTAAGGTTTGTCGTTGAATGAACATACAATAGGGATCGACATTTGGTAATTTAACAATTAATCTATTTGGTGCATTGTAGGTGGTGAGTCCACTGCGGATAATTGTCAAATACTTCAATCAAGAGTTAACAGACTCAAATCGGACAAATATAACATTGATTCTGATCAATTGAAAGACTACTCTTGTGAGGTTAATTTTACTGGTATGCCCGCTTTTTTGTTTGTTTTTCTTTGCATTCAACTTATTCTTTCACTTGATATTGTGCATTTTACCCATGCTCGACTTTAGCGATTCCTTTGTTCAATACTGTTTTTTTATGGAGGAACAAAATGTTAGTATTATTTAGTAGCTGAAAGTCATAATCCTCTTCTATTATTAATCAAATTGTTATAGTTTATGATCATAATCATAACTTATTTCAATTGCTGGCTTTCGCAATTTATAGATTGCATCATTGTAGTGCTTTTGCAAAAAAAAAAAGAAAAAAAAGAAAGAATAATAATAATAATAATAACATGCATCTTCCTTGCTCAGATTGGATGAGTTTACTAAATGCTTTACAAATTCATGTGCTTCAATTGCACCTTCAGGTGCTTTCACTTGCATGATCTCCTGTGATTTACAAGGAGTATGGATTGTAGACTGCTCCACCTTTGTAATAAATAATGAAAATGTTTAGCTGAAAGTTGCTATTCATGCTTTTCGTAGTTTCCTTTCATGTGAATTTGGTTATGGATGTTTTTTTTTTTTTTTTTTTTTTTGCCAAGAATGCTATTTTGAAGCCAACGCTCATTTTAATTCAATCTATGAAGAATATGCTGTTCTATTTACTGTAAATTGCCAACCCTGATTATGAAGATCTCCAAAATTAGCTGGCAAGATTTTTGAAGATGGATCTTAAGGGGATTAATTGGCAGCCACTCTCCCTCTTATTAAGATGGCTAGTTTTTTCATTGTGTCAAGTTAGAAGAATTGTTGTTACACTTTGGATCTTGTTCTGGTTGATGCTGAGAGGTGATCGATTAATGACTTGTTTGTTTAAATCATATATTTACTACACATTTACTTTTAGGTAAAGGGTCTTACAAGCAAATGGTGTAGTGCTCAAATTTCGTCTTAATCATCATGTTTCTAGTAGCATAATCTTCTTTTGATCAATTTTCAGATAAGGAACTTGATATAATTGAGATGGCTGTTTATGGCGATGTGATGCGGCCAGGAAACCAGTGTCGTTGCAGAACTATTGCTGAAAAGCTTGGCAAATTTAAACCAAAGGATGACACAGATGCATGTAAGTTGCCATAGAAGGATGAATCTTAGCTGTAGCAAGCAACTCTGCAACATACATGTATTGAAAAAGAAGCTCCTGTCCACTCCCTTAATTTTTAGACAAAAAAATAACAGTTGTTTCACTTTCTATCATTTGATCGCGTGAGATCATTGACATCTAGACGAGTTGTTAAACACAATTCGAGGCTTCTGATTTCTTTAAAGTGAACTCTAAAGCAAGAGGAAAAAGGAAAAATCTCTATCTATCAACGACTAATAAATCAACAACTTATATTTTAACAAGACACGTGCATATCCCAGGAAATATAACATGGTTGAACATTATGATAGTTGCTATTTTTTTTTATTAGGATTCGAACTTGCAACATGTCTTCCTTCCCTTCTTCCTTCATTACACCAATGGCAATCTTATAATTCCTGATGTGAGTTATAAATCCTCTAGTATCTGTCTTTGATTTTTACTGTTATAAAAAGCAACACACTTGCATATATGTATAACTATAGAATTGTCAGATTTTTTTAAATTTCCTGATAAATCATTGAGATCATTTGCTTAATTAATATAATGTTTGTCAACCACTAACAACAGTTCTCTAAGTAGTATTTTACTTGCTAATTACAATTGTATTTTTAACATTAGTCTTTGGGTTTTTAAGTTGGCGAATGTTGCATTTTTTTTTATAAAATTAAATTAATTAGAAGGATATTTTGATATGTAAAATTAATTATTATATTGTTAATTAAGAGTTTAGATAAATATAAAAGTGCCAATTGGCATTTAATTTAGTTCAACTACTTAAAAGCAACATTTTAAGATGAGAAAAGGTTAAGGAATGGTGATAAATACTCCCATTAAATACTAAAAGGGTTATTAAGACAACATTTAAGTGCATAAAACTTTCATATTAGAGGTCAGAGAAAAATGCCAACAATTATTAAACAATTATTAATCCAGATGATAAGGATCAAACTCGTATTTCATAAGACATGAGTTTGAATTAAGTTGGTCTCTTCAAATTGCAATAGTGTGCTTTATTCAATTATTAGTGTTAAATTCAACTTATTTTAGAGGCCTCCCCTTTTTTTAGTTATGCATATATCTCTTATAATTTTGGAGTATTTTTCTCTTAATTTTTTTTCTTTAGTTTATATTTTAAAACTGTACTTAATTTTAAAAAATTAAGCGCTGAAGATACTTACATGTGTAAAATAAAATTCAATGACATTAATTTGCTATACTGTATGTGAATATATATGTCTGAGGATGATTTTCAGGGTAAGGCTGAAGATTGCCTTCCAAATGTCTATCGTTCTTTCGCAAGAATTAAACAAATGCTCTTGCTGTCTCTGGATAAGCTATCTGGATGTTTTTTCTTTGTAATTGATCACATGTCGGAAGTCGTTCAGCATGAGTCTCCAAGAAAAAATCAGAACCTTTGAGGAAACCATATTGCAGTCTTTTTATTAAGCAACCTCCATTGCCATTTGGTGAGAAGACTAATATTGAAAAGCTCCACAAGAACTTCCTCTCTATAGATAGAAAGAGAAGAAGTATAGTGGTATACTTGATAGTACTGCTTTCGCCCTTTCCATCATGCCAATTTCTTGTTCAATGTTTTTATTACCAGTTCCCAAGTTTTGATCAACCTTGGATTAGATCCAATCGGCAATCCCAGGAACTTAAAAGGAACAGACCCAACCCTACAGTGTAAAAAGTTCCCAACCGAGGCCAAAAAATTATTCTCCACATTAATCCCCATTTTGGAACTCTTGTAAAATTTACCTTCAAGGCCCGAACATCATTCGAATCCTCTAAATACTGCCTTCAGTGCCCAAAGGTTGTCCTCTGACTTTAAATACATCATATTTTAGCAATTTTATTTTACTAGAGAATCTAGTGACGATTATGTAAATTCTAAATATTAATGATGATGACTGAAACAACTTTTTTTTTTTTTTTTTTTTTTTTTTTTTTTTTTTTTTTTTTTTTTTTTAGATTTCCAGATCATACAACTTTAATAAAAGTTAGACAATGCAAAGAATTTATATAAGAACGAAGAATATCTAATACCCTACTAGCTTCATTGAGTTCACTTTATACCCAAACCTCAGTTTTATGACCACACGGTTTGGATTAATTAATATCTCATTGTGTGATATGATTTGGATGAATTTGAGGTATCTTTTAGTCGGAAAAAATTCCTTGAGAAATTGAGATTTATTTAGGATGTATATTTTTTATATGGACGGACTTGAAATTAAAATTCCTAACTGTATACTTAAAGAATAAGATTATTTGTTAATCATATATACCATACTCTACTTGGGTAATAATTAAGGGGGGAAACATAAACATGTTGCCCGGCTAGGATGTGAGAGAGAAAAGAAATAAAACACACTAACAAAGGAAATGTTGGTGTGTTATGGTTCCCTTGTCGTCCATTCTTTGTGGTTTCATTAAGCATATGTAGGTTCTCTAGTCAATATTTGAACCAACTAAACCATAGTTATAAAGCAAATCCTGACATGGATCCCCACTTGTGACCAACCTTTGTCCTACCATAACCACCTCCTTTTGTTCTTCATTGATTACTCTTTATTCTTTTTAATCACTGCTGTTGGTTTTTATGTTCCGTTGACATCTATTCCAGTTGGAGAAGAGGGTGATGCTTTCTCCACCATGCATAAAAAAATGAATTGAAAAATTAATCACAACAGTTCCACTCACATGCTTTGTTGAATATCACATTTACTCACTCGTTTCTTTTGGTGCACATTTATTCACTTTTGTTCGAGTTGCTTCCTTGTTTAGAAATTATTTTTATCAGTTTAATCTTGTTTAGGTGCGCATGCTTTGCCTTTCTGTTTCTTGTCATTTTTCTCAAGTTGCAATGTGAAACACTTCTATATTAAAGATTAAGTCCACTTAATGCAATAATAGCATTTGTCATTATTCTCAAGCCAAATTTGTCAAAATGTCTGAAGTATTTAATAAATGCATTGAATGAAAAAAATTGTTTTATCTGATCAGCTATGCATTAAAAAATTTGTGGACTTTTGCTGCTGTGTTTACCCCTGCAGTAAATACTAGGCAGTAGCTCTTCATATTTTTTCTTATAACTGGGTTGAAACTTTTTTAGTGAAAAAGGTGGGTGCAAGGTTGTAAAACACATAAAACTTATGCCTGTTTTAGCTTTGGATTTACTGTCTCCTTCTCAAAATAATTATGTTATTTTATACATATTAAAATAAATAAATAAATAAATGAAAATAAATAATAATTTTATAAAATTAATATTTTATTATTATTAATTTATTTATAAATTTTATTGTTCATCATTAATATTATAAAGATATAAGTTAAAAAAATAATTAATATTATATTAAAAAGTTAAAATAAAAATTATTTTAGAATAAATTTTTTTATTTTATAAGATAATTATAATAATATAGTTGGAGTAACACTTTTCTTATAAATTTGAATAATGCTTTGTCTACATTAATTTTCATTGATTAATGTAAGGGTGTGTTTCATAGTTTCATCTATAGAAGTTTTTATTAGTCATCACTTTCGTATTGTTTATTTGTATCATTGCTTCTGAGTGCTCCTCATGCTTTGAGGGAGATCTTGATTAGATCACGGGAGGCAAGAGGCAGCAATTATGGCTTTTTCAGAGTCATCTTTTTTTCTTCTTCTTTTTCTAATGTATATTATCAGCACCATTTCTTTTCTTGGAGAGGAGGAATTGTTGAAGATAGTTAACTATGATCAGAGCACATCAGTGATGACAAAGACACCACATGTAGAACTAGTAAAACGAAGCCCATTTTTTTTTTTTTTTAATCAAAGACTTTGTTAAAAAAAAATAGATATTGGTTAACTCTTGAATTTCAAGTTTACAATTTTCTTCCCTTTGGATACTTATTTATTTTCCTTTCATTTTTTAATTAATTTGTGAAACTGCCTCTTCGGGAAGTATGATGAGTAAAGGTGGGATTTAAGCAATGGTCATTGCAATCAACTACAAATAAATCTTTATTAGCTGAATTAGAAGGCACCTTCGACTTTTATTACCACACACTTCTATTGCTAATTCCAAAGCTTAGCCCAAAAGGCCAAAACTGTTAATCTCAGTTATGGTCTTTCCCTGTGGCTAAATAGACAAAATTATTAAAAAGCTTTAATTTGCATAACAGCACAAACCATTATTTAGGTGAATATAACAATATTACAAGACTTGCAAAATCAGAAAAAATTATTCACTTATATTACTTTACCCTCTTCATAACTATTACTCTAGGATTCCAGAAACTACACACAATTGCAATCATAATGGTGAAAATAGTTGTTGGAGGCTCGATGCCCCCTTTCCTTTTATATATCACCGAGAAAAAGAAAAAGATAGTGGGGGCTACACACTACAAACTTTTCCCTAGCTATTAGGATACTGAAAAAACAACATACTGAAAATAAGGCGAGCACATTAACAATGCAGGCAAGGTTTTGGTCATCAAATCATCATGCTATCCTTCTTTCACTCAAGTCAGCTATGGATACACCATGCCTAATCACTACTAAATTCCTAAACGCATTAGCAGAAGGAATCGTTAATTAAAACACCACTTTTAATTTCTTTTTGTATTAATTGAACCAAATGTTGGTTTCCCTCTTCTTATCTTGTGCACATAGAAAGAAATATTGAAATATAGTAAATTAAAAGCTAAATTGTCAATTGTAGCATAGCCTTGACCCTTTTAGAAGTTTTTACCTTAATCAAATTTTCGCAAAATATAGAAATGGTCCCAAGTCTCTCAATTCCCTAGTCAGCCCTATCCTAAGAAGCACGCTTTATACCCACTCAGAAATATCCAACATTTCAAAGCGTTATCTCTAAGAAAGTGAGAACTGTGGTCAATATCTATCTACACCGAGGATAGAAAGATAGACTGCTATATTTGCATAACCTAGTGTCAAACCACGAAGAAAATTTTGTGGGATAGAGGTGCCTGCCCCATTATTATTTCAATCTTTCAAAATCAAACCCAACTATGCGTGGACTTTAAGTCAGTAACTGACGGAAGTAAGCATGAAAATGTCAGCGATGGAAGAACTGTAAACACAGTCAATAGTAAGCAAATTCTATGCGGATTAAGATCTTTCCTTCTATTGGTAACTAATATGACAATGATATGTTACAAGAAAGAAAGACATAAAACAATTACTGCGTATAAAATATTCACCATTAGGACCATTAATTTACTTTTTATATCTTCCTCTCTAACATGAGATTATCATGTTAATTATCAAGATTCAAATACATTTTTCTTACTTGGCAAGGGTTCCAATTCTTTGAATGTGCCTATAAAAAAAATTATAAAAAATTTCACTTCGATAATTTTTATCGTTTTGAATATTAGTGTCATATCTTCAGTCTATATAAATATCTTGTTTTCAACACACAAAAAAAAATGCATTTTTTATGTCACATATATATAGATCGATTGATATAAATTGAGTTATTTTAGCTTAACAAGTAATTTTGACTTTAAAAAAGTTTGAATTCTAAATATGTAATTATATGCAGCCACTAAAGGGAGGGAAAGTAAATTTTATACAGACGATTATTATTATCACAATTTTATTATTTAAAAATAAAGTAATTAATTACCCTAGAGCGTATATATTAAAAACTCCCTTTTATTGCGGTGACCCCACGTAAGTAAAGTGGTGCATGAAGTATGAACAAAAAAAACATTCAAATCTTAAATTCAAAGAAAGTGGAAATCTCCAAGCAAGTAGAGATTACGAAGACGCATTAATCAACACAACAACGACGAGCCAATACCATTTATCAGTGTGGAAGCAATATTAATTGATGATTGGCATGACAAGACCGAAATCAATTTAACCTCCAGTTTTCACACGCGTTCTTCTAATCCAAGTCCCATGCAAAATTTCCACACTTTCTAGTAGTTTACTTTTCACTAACTCAACTCAACATCCACGCAAAAACAAACCTATGACAAATTGACAATACAAAGTGGCAAACTAGTACTAACAAATACAACAAAACCAGTATTTCGAATTTTCGTTTTCGTTCGTTATCATTCGAAAGGCAAATACGCACGAAAAGACTTTCATCCTTCTTCCGTTGATTTCGGCGCTGTGTTTCAGTGTGCCTCATTAAGAAGAACCCAACATCCACCCTCTCTCCGCAATTACCGGAGAAACCAAAAAGTGAATGAAACAAAGTATTATGTTCGTGTCTGCGTCTGAATTCGTGTCATGCGAGTTTAAAAGACCAGACCCATTTTCCATTGTGTTGTCAAACAGTTGCTGATGCTCACCCACGTTCTCTACAGTTCCAAAAGAAGCTAACTTGACCTGAGGAACCGAAGGGAGTTAAACGGTTGCGTAGTGGGTCGGAACTCGGAAGGTGAAGAAGGTGTTGGGGAGTGATATGGTGTGGTGAGGCATAGCGTAATGGGGTGTGTGGTTGCGAAGCAGGCGGTGTCAGTGACGCCTGCAATTGAGCACTCGGTTGAGTCGGAGAAGAACAGGAAGAAGAACACTGAGTCAGTGGGGGCGAGTAGGAGCGAGTTGGGTGAGTCGGGGAGAGCGAGTTCCAATGGTGGAAGTGAGTCTCTGAGCTTCAGGTTGGGAAACCTGAGCAAGTACGTGGAGGGAGAGCAGGCGGCGGCGGGATGGCCGGCGTGGCTCAGCGCCGTCGCGTGTGAGGCCATTCACGGTTGGGTGCCTCTCCGAGCTGAGGCGTTTGAGAAACTTGATAAGGTTTGTATTAATAACAACAACCATTTCATCATGTCAAATTACAATGCTTTGTTTTTTTTTTCTTTCTAAAGTTTTTTTTTTTTTGGGGGGGGGGGGGGAAGGGGCGTCAATTTTATGATTTGATTAACTAGGTTGCATTTCAAAGTGAGAATTTTAAGAGTCAAGGAAGTTTCTCAAACTTGTTGGAGTGCTATAAATAAAATTGAAAATTACAGTTGCAGTGGAAATTTTGTCGCAATTCTTGATATTACAGGAAATTGCAGACGAATATGGCCGTAATTGTATTGCGAGGCAATGCCATCACAATTTTGTTGCAGTCTTTGATATCATAAGAAATTGTAGACAAATGCGGCCGTAATTACGGTTGCAATGTAGTCACAGAGATTCCAAAAGCCTTGTCCTTGTAACTAAAATTGCAGTTGGAGACTCTTCTTTAAAACCTTGGATATGAATGTATGTTGAATGATTGATGTTTCTTGAGTTGTATATATGATGCTGCTTTTTCTACTAATGTTTATTATTGAGTTTTGACAATTGGCTTATATTTATTTTTGGAAAATGGATGAATAGATTGGGCAGGGTACATATAGCAGTGTTTTCCGAGCAAAGGAGATTGGGACCGGGAAGATAGTGGCTTTGAAGAAGGTGAGGTTCGACAATTTTGAGCCAGAGAGTGTGAGGTTTATGGCACGAGAAATAATGATTCTTAGAAGGCTTGATCATCCAAACATCATTAAATTGGAGGGCTTGATTACTTCTAGATTGTCTTGTAGCATATACCTTGTGTTTGAGTACATGGAACACGACATCACAGGGCTCTTGGCCAGACCAGAAATCAAGTTTAGTGAATCACAGGTATGAATGTTGCATGTTTATTTTTTTGTTTCTCATACAACATTAAGTAGAGGACGAGCCTTGACACAACGGTAAAGTTGTGCTTTGATGACTTGTTGGTCATGGGTTCGAATCCGAAAACAGTCTCTACTCTCTTTGCATATGCAAGGGTAAGGCTAGATACAATATCCTTCCCCCTTACATCCTCATAGTGAAGAGTCTCTGGACAATGGAATACGTAGTTTTTTTATACAGCATTAAGTACAAAGATTGTTTTGTAAAACTGACACAGAAAGTGCCAACTGACTGTTGTGATGCTTAGTTAGAATGAAGAAATAATTTTGTTGTGCAGATCAAATGCTACATGAAACAGTTGTTATCTGGCATTGAGCATTGTCACTCGCGCGGTGTGATGCACCGGGACATCAAAGGATCAAATCTTTTGGTGAATAATGAAGGGATATTGAAGGTGGCAGATTTTGGATTGGCAAATTTTTCCAATTCTGGGAACAAGCAGCCCCTCACTAGTCGTGTTGTCACCTTATGGTACCGTCCTCCAGAACTTTTGCTCGGTTCAACAGCTTACGGTCCATCCGTGGATCTCTGGAGTGTTGGCTGTGTATTTGCAGAATTACTAATTGGGAAGCCTATACTTCAGGGGAGAACTGAGGTAGTAAAGTAAACTTTTCAAAATGTATGGACTTTTTTCCTTCCCTATTTTATATTTTGTGTTCAGATTTCCTTCTAAGGATGCTTGTTAGTGAAAATTTGAAAATTTACATCTTATTACATAAATAGTAAACCACTATTCTATTTAAAAGGTGTCATTTTATCTCTTCAATCTTGGTGGAGTGGAGAGTGGAATCAATCTTGCATAGATTGATTGTTAACCAGCAAATTGATAATAAGCTGGAAATGACAACTTCAATATTTTGTTTTTTCACGGTTCTTTTGAATCTCTTCTGAATTCAACTATTACACATACAGGTTGAGCAATTGCACAAAATTTTCAAGCTTTGTGGTTCCCCACCCGAAGAATACTGGAAAAAGACCAGACTTCCTCATGCAACATTGTTCAAGCCACAACAACCATATGATAGTTGCCTCCGAGAGACATTCAAAGATTTTCATGCATCCAGTGTAAATCTTCTACTAACTCTTCTTTCTGTCGAACCAAGCAAACGTGGGACTGCCTCCTCTGCTCTCTCATTGGAGGTACATGGCAGTGTTGAACCAAGCAAACTCTTCTTTTTTCAGTGATTAATCTCTATAGCAGAGCCTTTGTCCATTTTGATTTTGCTAATATTTTTATTTTGAGATTTATTTAATGCATATAAATCTGTTTGGTTTTATGATATTAGTCCTAGCCTCCTGGGTACAAATCTGTTCATCATCCATCTGCAAACTTTATGACTATGTGAAGCATTAATGTATGGTTTTGGACCCTTCTAGTGTTCTGATACAATAATTTTACCACTTTCAGTATTTCAAAACAAAACCTTATGCATGTGACCCCTGAGGGCTAATTTTATGATATTAGTCCTAGCCTCCTGGGTACAAATCTGTTCATCGTCCATCTGCAAACTTTATGACTATGTGAAGCATTAATGTATGGTTTTGGACCCTTCTAGTCTTCTGATACAATAATTTTACCACTTTCAGTATTTCAAAACAAAACCTTATGCATGTGAGCCATCAAGTTTACCAATATACCCGCCTAGCAAGGAGATTGATGCGAAACATGAGGAGGAATCGAGAAGGTGAAAATCAATCATCTAAGCTGTCTATTTTATGCAATTTTATTGGCTAAGAAAAATTTAGATTGTCACATATCAGCCAGTGTCACTGGCAATGTATTACCTTCTGTCTGGCTGGTATGGTCAAACCAAGAGAATATCTGCATGTGCCATTCACTTGGTCAAGTCCATCACCATAGTTTGATTTCATAAGTTGATCCATAAAGAAATGTTTGTTTGAATATTTTATCAGGGTCTAGGTTTGGTGTTAGAATGCCGGGGAGGTTAGACTGGTTCTTTCATCATTCAAATGTCATTAGAATTAGCATGCTTGAGCAGTAAATTAAGAAGGAAAGCTAATTGATAGTAAACGAATCAACAGGAATATTCCATTCTGTTTTATATTCACCATCTCTCCATCTCTCTGGGAGTTGGAAGTGGATTGTTTTACTGAGATATAGCTTCAATTAAGGGTCAGTTTGATGTCCCAAAATACCAAACAGACTCTCAAGATTGTAATACTGAAAAGATTATGTGAAGCTTTCATTAGTATAGAGCATAATAAACAAAATTTAATCTTTAAATTTCCATTTTTGCAATTATTACTTGTTATCTTTTCATGAAATTATACGGTGATGAACTTTCAGGAAAAAGATTGGTGGGCGAGCTTGCGGAGCAGAATCAAGAAAACCATCAAGAAATCCACTAGCACTCAGTAAATTAGCCCCAGCAGAGGTCTAGCTTGCTTTTTCTGTTCTTGCATCATTGTGATTCTTCTTATGTGCATGGTTGCATGCACTGATTTACAGCAGTGACCTAATTACCAAAAATGTATTTTTATATCACCTAGCATCTCATTCTTCTCTTACAGGATTTGATAAGTCTAACTCAAACTTCCCAAAAGATGGATGATAGATCTGTCCACATCATTAAAGAAGAGAACACTAACACATGTGAGGAGGCACCAAAGCAGTCTAGTGGTAATCCAGAAGATGCTTCTTCTTATATGAAGAATGCATCTCAAGTAGATATTCCCTTTCCTGGACCATTGCAAGTTTCAAAATCAAGTGGCTTCGCATGGGCAAAAAGGCGTAGAGATGACACTTCAGTTAGATCCCACAGTCGGTCTATTTCTAGAGGATATATCTTTAATTCATCAGAAACTTCTACACTAAATTCAAGGAATAGTTCCGAGTCCAGAAACCATGAAAATAAGGAATTTTTCGGGGCACACGCCAACTGTAGGGGCCATGACCTACTTGAAATTTCTAAGCTTGCCATGCAAAATCAATGGAGTAAGTTTGATCGTCCAGATTCGTTTGATACTTGTGACGAATACCATTCACAAGAACTGTCCGTGGCACTTTATAACAGGCAAGATTCACTGTCCAAGAGAAGTAACCTGGTAAGTTTATTAAGGTTTTTTTTGGAGATAGATTTTAGAGGGGAAGGGAAAGGTTTAGGTGGTGACATTTCTGTGTTTGGGAGTTTTAATTCTTGAGGAGAAGGATTTGAGGATTTTTAGAACTTCTCTGAAATCCTCCAAAATCTAAAAATTGTTGTTCTCCCAATTTGGGGCCCCAACTACAAATTCAAAAATATATTAAAATATATTTTTAATATATTTTTACATTTAAATTATATAATTTTCACATTTAACATCTTATCAACTCTCAATTTCTCTCTCTTAATATATTTTTAACTCCCAAACAAGGAAGAAGGAGGAAAGAACTTCCCTCATTTTCCTCCTTTCTTCTTAAATCTCTTTTCTTCCCTTTTCCTTTTAACTTCCAGACAAAGCCTAAGTGATTACTTTTTTTAATATGGGATTAAGCATTACTCATCATCTACTGACGCATGAAACTTAACTGTCACTTTCTACATCTTGTTCTGTTTGTGTTTCCATATGTGGAGACTAATGTAGGATTCTATTTGCAAGATGGAATTTAGGACTTTTGATGATACAGAGAATTATTTAAACTTTCAATGGCCAAAAAGATATTCATATTTTTATTGAATATTTTTTTTATCTGATAATGGTAATTGTTAAATGTTAATTTTTTGTTAGTGGAGGGGTTCGAATCCAGATCCTCTCCCTCCTTTCCTTCTTTTTCTTTTACCATCCAATCAATCTTATATCTCCTGAATATTGATATTGACATATTTTGTCTTGCTTAGATGATGATTAACTGTCTATTAAAAACCAAAAAAACTTTAGTCTAACAATAATTACTTATAAATTTGACAGTTTACTCTTTACTTTCTGGCCGTAGTTATTAATTTTGTTAGATTAGAAGCCAGAATATGCAATTTATGCGTCCTTGCATGGACATGGTTATTAAGTTCTTAACTTATTCATTTCCCTCCTAACAGAGTTACCAGGATCAAGCAGAAAAGGTAGAGTTTTCAGGGCCACTACTATCTCAAATGCACACAGTTGATGAGCTCTTAGAAAGACACGAGCGTCATATCCGGCGCACGATCAGAAGATCATGGTTTCACAGAGGTTTGTGACAGTAATATCAAAAAGATTGTTACCATAAGACGCAGCAGTTGCTTTTGTCACTTACTGTTCTATCTTTTCACCTTCATATTTGTGCATAAATTTCTTGAAATCATTATTAGGGAAATGCTACTCCAAACTTTTAACATGTGATCCCTGGATTGCAGGTAAGAAGCAAGGGAAGTAACTGCAACTTTAATATTTATTCTTGAAAGGATATAGATCCTCGTATATCAAATCAAATGTCCTTGTGAAAGAGCCTTCTCCATTCACCAAGCACACTCGCTGCTGTGACTTTGAGCAACAATGAACATTATCATGTACACATAGACACAGTAACCAGCATCATGAGTTGTTACCTAGAAGCTTGGAAACTAACCAATTTGAGGAGTGTAATTCAATTTATAGAAATCAGAAGGCCGTGGAGAAGAGAAGAGAGGCTTTCTTATTCTTCTATTTCACCATGGATTCTCTATTTTTGGCCAATTATAATATAGAAAATTTTATTTCTATATGATCTAAACTTCCTCAATGCTATTGCCTTTGCCTTTGGTAATCGTTATCTACCTCTCAAGTCTCATCCAGTAATGTACATATTTCATCTGCCATAACTGCTTGAATATCTATAGGTTGGTCTAGTTACCATTTTCACTATTTTTATAGGCTTCAAAGATATCCGATTTAGTAATTTCTTTATCAAAGGAAAGAATCAGAAATGGTTTTTTTTTTTTTTTTTTGAGAATGTTAGTTTTTAATTTGTTAGTTTTTGTTAGTGGGAGAGATTCAAACCTACTATCATTGGCCTTTCAAATATCATGTCAACATTGACACCAACCACGTGAGTGAGAATGTCTTCTTTGTCAAGAGCTATGATGAGCACCTTCTTAAATCTTACTTGGATGTGCTTTACTACATCTTTTCTATCCACAAACATAGGAATTCCTTCAAACACCAAGTTCACCCTCAATTATTGCAATAGCACACACACCTTCCAACATTGTTAACAGTTAATACCTCAAGAAGTTAGTTCAATTTTGTCAAATCAATTTATGACAGCCTATAGTTTTGCTTCTACTACTACACATTTTTTTATCCTTTTCTGCTTTCAACCTTCAAAAGTATATATGTGAAGTAGTAGAGACTCGTTGAATAATTATTTGAAGAATTTCATTAGTAATTGACAAAAACAGTAGTCTTAATGCATACTTATTTAAAAGAAATTTTCAATCAGTTTTGGGAGACTTCCTCTATCTATTTCTTCCCTTCTAGATACACGTCATCAAACATCAGTTACCTTTTGATATACATAACCATTGTTGAAAATCTTTATTATACAAATAATGAAGTAAAATTTTGATTCTAATTGAAAAACAATACCAAAAATACTTGTGAAAATTGTCCTAAGAATATTATGGAAATTTTGAAATTACCCTGAAGAAAAGAGAGGTTTAGTGAGAGAACAAATGAATGCAGAAAAAATACCGTCGGTTCCTAATTCTATTGGGCTTGTTGTTCCTCAAAGAATTGTCTTTTTTTTTTTTTTTTTTAAGTTGCTTTCATTTTCCTTATTGGGATGTTTCCCCGTAGACGCGCCCGAAAAGGATAAGACGGGATCTTGTTGCCCTGCATTTCTTTAGATTTTTGCTTTGAAGAGCATTTATTTTATTTATCTCAACTAGGAATGTGGCTTTAAATTTGTATCATGATTAATGCAAATGCCTGGTTTAATTGGTCTTGATGAGTTGTATCTCATTGGAATTCGTGGAACACATTTGCCATAATGTAGTAAGAAATTAGGATATTATTGGCAGGTAATATTGTACTAGTATTTTTTTTAATTTAGATTAAAATTTAGAATATAAATTAAGAAAATTATAAAAAGTATACATACATATATAATTCAAATAAATAAGTAAAAAATATAAGCATTTAATTTAGAATAAAAATAATAAATTTATTAAAAAAAGAAAATGGTTTAAATATATAAATGAAATTTAAGACAAGAAAAATTTGGGGAAAATAAACTATTTAGAAAGAGATTATATTTGAAGAAAATTTGTAACATAAAAGTATTTAAAATAATTGATAATTTAATATTTAAATATATAATTTATATAATGATGAAGTCATTTGTCAAGGAAAAGAGTGATATATGTACCAAAATAAAGAATGTGAGTGTGTAACATGCATTAATTTAATTTAGAATAAATTAAATATACTAAAACTTCAAGAATGAATACAATTTCAAATTATTCGCTTTGATTGATGCAATCAACGCTGTATAGCGCGTCGCAAATAGTCGCCACTGTGTCGTTTAATTGTAAGTCAAATTAAGACTAATAATTGTGGTAAAAAAAGAATCAAAGTCTAATAATTTCGCTATTATCCATAGAAGACCATAATCTAGACCTGGAAGCCTTTGTTTTAGGCTTTTGTCTCGGTGTTCTTAACAAAGAGTCACCCTCATTCTCTGAGGAGACGCATGCATGCATGCATGCAATCTAGTTGAATAAGCCTGAAATATCTACAAGAAGTTGCTTCCAAACTTAGTCACTGTCAATCAAAACAACATATATAGATTTATTTATATGCAGTTTTCTATGAGTTAGCTAGGTTAGTGATTTTTTAACAAAGCTATTTAGAGCCTAGAGGATTAAGGCCAAGTGGTATATGCTCACTATCATAGAATGATTGTGTTTTTTTTTTAGTTGTCAGTTTTAAAGCGAATGTGATGATAAAAGTGAAAGAGGGACCAGTGCACTTATAATCATATCACTACCCCCGAAATAAAAAATAAATAAATAACACCGGTTGCAATTGTATGAATTGAGTTGATATTAGATGAATTGAAACACTTTTCAGCAGCCTTATTGCTTAATTCTCTTCTTGATATTCGGGAATATATACTTGCTAAGAACCAACAAGTCGATTATCACTGAATTCAATTTAGTATTAGGTTCGAATCTTTAATAATAAAAAATTGTTAGAATGATTTTTTTTATTATTGAAGGTGCATGATTAATTTTTTCATAGAAATTAATCATTAAAAAATATGTAGATTATCCATATCAATAATATGATAAAAATAGATATTTGTTATGAAAACAGACCATCCATAATCACATAACCAAGCCAATAGATTTTTAAAAAAATTGTATGTTAAAAATATTATTTTTTTCACACCAATTTTTTACACTACTTGCATACCTCTTTTTATAAATGGTTGAATTTATTTAAAATTTCCTATCTTCTTGAATGTAAGAATAATATAAAGAAGTAAGAAATTGAAAACATATAATATATATATATAAGAATAAATTTCATAAATCACTACTTGAGTTAAATAAATGGTATTAACATTTTGAGATTTCATCGAGGATTAAATTTGCACTTTTAGTACTTTTATGAGGGAATGTGTATTTTCATTTATGTGTTTATTCATGTTATTTTTATCTAATTAATTTTAATAATTTTTAAAGTGTTTAATTAGTTTGATTGATCTATAATTTATGATTCTATAATCTATATCTATATTATAATGGTAATATCTTATTTTTGTTCCCACATTTTTTGGATTATTTTTA
>PYAF01005464.1:19227-53600 GCA_007407185.1 Glycine tomentella
GTGGTATCACTACTTTTGTCAACATTACAATTTTTTTTTAAAATCTAAGAGACTAATTTCTTTTCAGAAAGTAACCAAAAACATATATATTTATTTTAAATTTAAGAAACCAAAAACATATATAATTATATAATTAAGTCTTGAATTATATAAAACTATTAAGGGCCATTCACTCTTATCTGTACATATATAACTCAAATTTTAACCTTCCACTTATGATAAAGTAAATTTATAACCTTAGATATATAACCAATAAAAAAAAAAATGCTTTCTCAGCCTTAATATAAAGTAAATTTATAAAATTAATTTTATGATATAAAACCAAGTCACTAGTGTATGTTAGGCTATCTCTAGCACTAGTATCTTAGAGTGCTTAAATCCAAAAAATTGTTTCTTATTTTTTTTTCTCCGTTTAGAGGTAGTCTAGATGATAAATTGAACATCTTAAAATAAAAAGTAATGCAGCTCACTTAGGAATTAAAAAATAATTTATTTACAAAAATGAGTATTATCTAATGCAAAGAAGAGAAAAATATTCTATGCATGTGGGACCTCTTCAAAGAAATTTCATTGGAGAAAATCAGAATCTCTGTTTCTTATTTATTTACATAGTTCAAGGACCCACCAAAACTCAATAAAAAACGCAGATAAGCTCCTACTGCAGAAGATAAGCTTAGAGTTCTACTCCAGAGAGGAGAAACTGATGCAGTTTCTGGGAAAGTGTTGGAAAGTTTATTTCAGTTTTTACATGTGAATGCAGAATCCAAAACACTCCTACGTTGCTCCCATCATTCCTCATCTGATCAAATTTTTTTTTCCTCAGAAAATGTTAGGCAGCACAGAGTGGTCACAATCATTCTGTGGACCAAACTTCGCATCCATGTGCACCATCATCTCTCCGTTGATATTGTTGACTTTTCTCTAGTGTTGACAAAAATAATCATGTGGCAATGCACACGGAGCTAAGGGGAACAGCGACATGCCTCAGCTCTGTGATTCCTCGGACCACAAACAAGGGTTACCTTTGATTGCAAGAGACATTCAACGGAGATTGCTAAACAAACAAACCCTGTAATTATATTGGTTATTATCACATGATTCATATACCTAGCTAATACCTCTCCATAAACATCAACACAATCTGTATATACATATATTTATTCTCTTGGCTTTCTTATTCCCTAATACACGAAACATGTGGAAGGTGTGTGGTGTATAGTACAATATTGTACTGCAATTTTATTTATTTTACCTGCTGTGAATTGAATTTGAAATGTTATAATTTTATTTAGGTTACCCTGCGGCATTTCAGACACCTCCAGACAAAATTACAGACGACGTACATATGCATACAAATAATCTATAGTAAAGTTAGAATAATGTTATTAAGAAATATGTGAGTAGTGTCTATATCTGCTTAAACTTTTTCTATTATTTTATGGTCATCAAGTAAAACTATGATAAAGCAAAATAAGTTAGGACAAATAATAAAATCTTCATTCAGAGAAAACGAGTTTACTGTTTTCCTATAATAATTGCTTGAAAATTTGGGCAAACATATTTAGGTAATGTTTGAAATACTATGGGATTGAATCTTGAAAATAGACTGCGAAATGTGATTTATGATTCAACTAATTAATTATATATTTAATTTCCTTCTAGTCAATTACCTTTTTAGTTAATTTTGCAGGGATTTAATGTGAATCAATTTACACTTGTTTCTTCTTACCTTTTTTTTGTCTTCTTAACCATTTAGATTTCGTTACACTTCTAACACGTTATATAGGGAGGTTATTTTCACTAATCTTTTGTGTAGTTAAATATTTATGTTGTTTTAAAAATATTTATCTAAGCATGAGAAGGTGTGGTGATTTTTTTTTTTAGAGAAAATAAGTCGTGGTGAATAAGAACATGTGATTGGGAATTTGGCCTGTGAGTGTGAATTTTGAGTAATTATTATTTAATTTGGTTAGTGAATAAATTAAATGAGTGCATTGTAGGAGAATCGCCAAATTGTATTTTTGTGCGTGCTCTTATAATTTTTTCGATTTTCTTATTATATTTAAATTTTGTTTCAACTTTAACGAACATATATATTATACTTAATAGGAAGCATGGACGAAAAAATAAACTTCAATTTGCTCATTAATGATCCGTAAGCTAGTCTAGATTAGCTTAGATACTATGCCTATTTATTAAATAAGATAGGTCATCTACCGAAAAAAAGAGTTACGTCATCATTTTAAAAAAACAAAAAAGAAAACCCAAATTTTTAGTCATAAAAAAAATATAAATGAACTTTTGATCCCTATAGAATAGGATATTTTTTTTTTAATTTTAAAAAAATTACCCCAATAAAATTAAAAAAAATATTTTGAACTTTCTTATCAAAGAATAACATTAATTAATAAAATAATAAAAACATTTACAACTCATATAATTTATTATATTATCAAGAATTTAATAAAACAATCACATATAATTTCTAGTTATCTTTACCGTTTAACTTCACTGTCATTTTTAAATAAATTAATTAATGAAATATATAGAATTATAACTAGAAATGAAATTGTACATTGATTAAAAAATAATACCAATGTTTGAAATTAAATATAGTTGTTGTCTTAAGATTATTGAAGGATGATTGACATTTTATTTTGTCATATAATTGTTTTAAAAAAATGTATATGAGAATAAAATATTTTTAAAAATATAAGCTAAAATAGAATTTTGGTTCCTTATTTTAATCGATCTATAATTTTGATCCCTCCATCTTAGTTTCTAGTTGTTGAAAATTCATAAATTTAATCCAATTTTAATTTTATATGTTTTATTTCACTTATTTGGTTCTATTGAACCCTAATCCTAGTAAATTCATTTAAAGTATCAACAAAAATAATTTAATTAATTAAAATGTAATAAATAGAAAAATGTAGATAAATTAAGGATTAGACCAAAATTACGAATCTTCAAGAAATGAGAAATTAAATATCTCTATTTGAAAAATGAGAAATCAAAATTATGGATATGACAAAATAGGGAAATCAAAATTATATATTTTAGTTAATTTGATTATTGAACCTAATAAACACAATTTTAATTAGATTAATTCGATTTAAATTGACTGAAAAAACAAAAGAAAAATAAACCAACAACTAAATTAAATATATTTGAGTTAAACTTGTTCTATTTTAAATCTAAACCAACCCGTATACAATCTTAAAAATTATTCTCACAATTAAGAAGGAGAATTTCAGTTAAACTTGTTTTATTTCAAATTTCAGGTATAAAAAAACTGTCACCCTTAGCAACCAATCTTCTTTCTCTTTAAATGCTATAATTTACAAGATATTTTTTCTAGTTGAAAACATGTAGATCATACTAGAGCTTTTATAGATGCGTACGTCTGTGTACGAAGTAGTTGAACTTTCATGCCGAAACGATATACCAAAAACTTTTGTTTGCAGGGAAGGTGATAAACCAAAAACTAGCTAGGTAAAGTATTATATTTAAAATTTATCCTATAAATTATTGTATGAGTAACACAATGCTAAATTAAAACAGTTAGAGCTCGACAGCATAAATTTGCATGGGATCGAGCTAATTTTCTAACTTCTGAGTGCATGTTTGTTATGTTGATGGTGTGTTTCCTTCCACCAACGTTTTGAGAAGTACGTAACTCATGTGTTACTTGTACGATGAAATGTATGAGAATTCACGCTGATACAATTTGAACGGCAAAACAAACATAACTTGAAACGTTAGATGAAAATGAAAATATATATCGTCATTTAGTTAATTATATTTTTGTAATTAACGGCACCAAATTATTCACGAGGATATAATTAAGACAGGCAAGGTTACATACTCGTGTTCTGTGTCCTTTCCAATTGACATATCATCTTCCGAAGCATAGGAAACACAGAACATCTCGCAGCGATTGGTGCCTCCTTAATTTTCCTGTGAGAGATGCAATCATGCACTACGTACCCCACCTCTCAACCCTTCATTAATTAATTTTGTAGCGTGTAAAAAAGTTAAAAAAACCAGTAGGGTCTCATAGATCATTAATGGCGTAAATCATCTTAAGTAGTTCAAATTTGACTACTAAATTATTATAATTTAAGTCAGTTTATTAATGAAATGAGTAATATCTACCATTTGCGTAATTCGCTTACTTCCTGCTCCTATGATCGAACATTTCACTATTGTCTTTAGCCTGGATTCTCCACATTACAGACCTCTCTCTAGTGGGAACGAGATCCTCTAGAGGTGAAATTAAAACTCCGTTCCGCACCTCGTGTCTTTTCAGTGCTGAGGAACTTGTACCAAGGTGTATGTACGTACCACTCGTTCAGATCATATAGTGAGAAGAAAAATTCAGTTTCTTTTTTTCAGTATTGTTGATCGGTTAAGATATTGGGAATGTAGTTTTCCCATTTGTGATTTTCTTTTTTACTAGTATCGTTGATCGGTTAAGATATTGGAAATGTAGTTTTCCCATTTGTGATTTTCTTTTTTACTATAGTATTGATAAGGGGCAGTGACCGTTAAAAACAATGATACAATATGCATAAGTGAATATTTTTTTTGTTTAATATAATTAATTTCATATTTAAGATTGATTAGAATTATAATATTAAATCACTTGATTAAAAAATATAAATATCATTATCATTTGAATTAATCAGTATTAGTTTGGTGTCTTTGTGATCTAATCATTTCAAATTTTACTTGTATAATCTTTTATTATTTTATAAATAAATATCATAAGGATATTAATTTTTATAATAACTAATTTAAAAATTATATCAATAATATTTTTTATTAATCAACACATAACAGCTTAAGAAAATTACATCAATAATATATAAAATTAAATTCTTTTTTTCTAAATAAATTAAACTCTTATTTTATTAGAAAAAAACGTTTGAGATTTTGAGATCCGTGATTAAATTTCATCTGTAGAATATTGTGATTTTATGGTGTGTACAAGGATCAAGGATGAGTCTCTTTGGCCTTACCTCACGGCGATAATGCACCCGTACAATCCATTAAGTTTCCATTAGAGACATTAGTTTATCCGGAAAAAGTTAATTCTCACACTTTTATGAAAAATGTATGTTTTGTTTTAGTAATTTTTAAACTTTCTTAAAAATCAATTATATCTACTTTTATTGTAATATATTAAACTGAACGGATCTTTCAATCCTTAGAAACATAAAAACAAGCATGCATTAAACCACCTTCAAAGCCTTACTTACAAGTTACAACAAATTTTTTTATGGCTATTAATAATAATAATAATAATAATAATAATAATAATAATAATAATAATAATAATAATAATAATAATATACTCCTGCTAAAACTCTGTAACATTAAAAAAGCATCTTAATTTCTTATATTAACAATTAATAACTATATTCAAAATATTCAAAGTGAGAATTTTATCATTCATAATAATTTTATTTTAATTGAATAAAATTATTTTTAATAAAAAATATTTGTCATTATAAAAAAATAATTATACTAATTTTAAGAGAATTCAATCACAGAAATAGTTATAAGTTATGAGTTATATGTGATGTGAAAATGTTGTAAATACTTATGAGTAAGATTGTCTTTCATGAAATTTTAAACAACATTGGTTTTATTGTTGTAATGTAGGCTTTTTTTTTCATTTTTTATTTACGTAATGTAAGCTCTTCGTTGATAACCGACCAAAGCAAGTTGCAGATGAGTCACGTGTGCTGACCACTGAAGCGTGCGGGCGATGATGCAGATGTGGTCTCAAAATCCAACAGATAAAAGACAACTCCTTCCTCAGTTTAGCTACTCCCAAATCTCATCTGAAAAGTGAAAACGACATTGTAAAATAATAATAATAAATTTTCTGAACAATGAAAAATCAATTCCCCATATGATAATTATTTAGTTAATAGTTATGCAATATAAAGAAGCATCATTTGTATTATATATGTATTTTTAATTTAAACATAATTTAGAATGAAAATTAAATTAAATGAAAAAATGATAGGATAAAAGAGATATTGTAGTTAATTCTTTTATTTTTAAAAATCAAAACTCAATGATTTTAAATAATTGTCTATGAACAAATATTTATAAAAGAAACAAAAACAGGCAGTTTTTTTTTAGAGAGAGATAGAGAGAGCGCACTCACTAGTAAAATTATCACTTAATCTACAAATAGTTCTACATTAAAGGGAGAGTGGAGAAGTAATAAAATAAGAAAAATGAAATGTTTTGGAGAATATATTTAACATTATTATTAAAGCTGATGAAGAATTTTATTCATCTGCATGAAATTCTGTTGATTTAATATGTATACTTTTTTCTTTTTCTTTTGAATGTGATAGAACATGGAGACACTCTCTACTGTTGGATAATTAAGGTGCTTATATATAATTTGTTGGGACTATAGCTAAAAAACTATTTAGAAAATTATTACATAAGTTAAAGCTGGAAATGATTTCACTCAGTTAATTATAGTTATTCGGATAGTACTAATATAAAAAAATATTTTCTATATCGATTATATATATATATATATATATATATATATAATCAATGTAGAAATTACTTTCTTATTAATACTTGGGGGCGTCACTTTAGAATAACACCTCTTGTTACAAAACAAACGGGTGTCTGAAACAAACTTTATTATGTAAATACTTCTAAAAAAATCATTTGCATATTTACTTTCTCCAAAATCCTAGTTTTTGTCAAATAGTCCCATAACATTCACCACACACTCCGCTTCCTTGGAACATTGTTGTTTTGTCACAACCCTAACCTCACTCCATTGTTGTTGAACCCTCCTTTTATTTGATGAACTTTTTCTTGAAATAATCCCAAAGTTCTTTGATTCACAATGAAACTCCAATTCTTTCATTAGCAAGCTATGGTTGAACCTTTATGCTTGAGGAATAAGTGCAACATCTACAACTCACTCAACTCGATATCAAGTTTGTGGTTGTTGGTTTGATTCTATGGGTCTTGAATTTGAGCTTCTAGGATAATAGATTTTAGTGTGAAGAGTTTATTATTATTATTATTATTATTAATCAAATGAGATTTTTAATTTTAGTTTTACAAAACTAAAACCTCTTTCTAAAAAGAGTAATCAAACATGCTCTATTGTTTATTTATTTTTAAATCAGATATACATTTTAAATTAGTACATGATATTGAATATATTTATCTCTTGTTATTTTTTTTATCAGACGTAATTGCAATTTAGTATCCCTATTACTGTTAGTTTGTGATTTTAATATTTTTCTTGTGAACTTGATAGTCTACTATTTTAATTGTACAATTTTAGTTTATTTATTAATTTAATATATAATATTTAATAAAAATATTGACATATGGCACTCTACTGCACCATCATATAAGCACATTTATGTTGACATAATACTTTACTATAATGTTACGTCAACATTTTTGTTAAGTTAATGAAAGAATTAAAATCACATAATTAAATTAGCGAAATATCAAATTTGCAGAAAAATAAAAAAAAATTGCCAATTGAAAATAGTAAAAAATAAAAGATGTAATTGACCTTTTTAATTTTTTATTAAAAAAATCGTGGTAAGTTGTATAACAAAATGAAAATTTTGAATTGTTTTATTTGTTTGTTATAAAGGAATTGTTGGGATAAGGGAGCTGAAAAAAAGTTGAAGTTGATTGGTATTTGTTGTCTCATCCACTGAAGTGAGCTTGCCAGGGAAAATGTCTTCATTTCTGGACCCAATCCTTCTATTCTAAACTTTTCGGGATTGCCAAACCTAAACGACAAACACCACTCCCCCCTTTATTTCTCTTCCTCCCTTTGCTGCACAAATACTACACACTTAGATAGACATTTATTTATTTAGTATTAAGACTAAAGATTAAATTACTTTTAATTTAAATATGTTATACTTAATTTATTTTAAATTCATGATGAAATATTTGTTATTACTATACACACTTTTTTCTTAGAAATAGATAAAGAATTTAATGGTTATGCACAATTTATTTCGTGAGGATTATTTTCTTTCATTAATTAGATAAACACTAGCTGGTTAATTGGATAGATTTTAGCGTGTAAAATGATGCTTTAATATGTGATATTAATTATGATTTGAGATTGCCTGAATTGCCTAAGTTATTGTTTTCTTCTATTTGCAATACTCTATTCACAATTAGTAACCAAAAAAATCATAGTAGTTCAAGTTCTTTAATTGATAAATTCTTAAATGTACTTGAAGTAAGACATTTTATTGTTCTGATCTATTCATTATTTTTCATGTTAACAATTTACCTAGACAAATTAAAAATTATCATTAATCTATCTAGAAAAATTAAAAATTGCCATTAATTTAAAAAACAATAATAATTCACAATGCTGACATGATAAAGAATAAATGAATAAGAGTAACAAAAATATCTTACTCTAGATACACTAAAAAATTTCTCTCTTTAACCAGTTATATATTTTCGAATGTTTTAAGCACATAATTAATCAAGATTCTGTCTACCTGGGCCACCAAATAATTTGACTACCGCTGATACATTGAACCATTGATATAATATCTTAAAAAATGAATGGTTCAAACTGTCTCTAAAATGATACTTTTAAAAATTACTACATTGTAGTCTTTATATAAAGCATTAATTTATTTACAAAAATACGAGCAGAATAAATTAATCCTCTCCGGTTTGTATTCAAACTTTCAACGAAAGAAAAAGCAAGAACATCTCCTGAATCCTGCTCACCAATAATAACCATCCTGCATTCTTAAATCTAATTAGATTCGTTTGTATTGACGGTGAGGAAATCACAATTTTTAATTTTTCTTTCTAAATGTATCATTATTAAAAAATAATTATGTTTGAGACACTATTAAATATTAAATATGAATATATCTTTTAATCAATATTTACAACGTTATGAGAAACTAATTTATTCTATTAAACTTAATATATACTTGTTGAGTACGAGGTTACATGAAGAAGTGAGACCTGTTGGGGAGAGTGAAGGGATCGATAGAAATGGATGAGTTATGGGATGTTGGATAATATCTTTTTCACTGTTTGTTTTTTTTTTCTCCTCCAAATATTATGTTTTGCTTATTTAATTTTAGATATGCTCGAAAATTATAATGAAATTCCAAAAAACAATATTATTCCTAAACCACTAGTGTTAGGTAATGAAATAATTTGTCCACAATAAAATTCATTATAACTAAATTTTAATTAAATATTAGTTTGACTTTGGAAATCAATTAAATGAAGTAATTAATTATGACAAATATCATTCCTTATTTTTTGATGTGAGAATAAAAAATAATATCAAAAAATTTACAATAATTTATACACCTTTACGCAATCAATTGAATTAAACACTAAACCTTTTTACTTAACTTTTTCCTTATAAGTATACTCTATAACGAAAAAAGTGTGTTGTCCTTCAAAATTAATCTTAAACAAATTCGCTGTTAGTTTGATTATTGAATAGTTTGAAGTGAAATGTTGATGTACCTAAATCTACAACATGTAACTTTACTAGTATTATTAAATACGATGAAAATTCTGTGATAATTACATTCAAATTTATTTGTTCATTTAAACTTTAGTTATTTGCACTGACTTTAATTAATTTAAATTAAAAGTGTTGTTTAATTAATTTGAGTTAAAAGTGTTTTGATTTATATGTTGAAACTTTAGTTATTCGCACTAAAAAATATTTTCTTAATTTTGGACATCATATTTTTGTGCAAAATGAGTTACCTATGGTCTCAATTTTTATTTTTATTTTATTTTTTATGTCATTTCTCTCTCTCTCTTGAATATAAGTTGTTTCACTTCTACATAAAAACTTTTTGTACATCATTTCGATAATGACTTAATTATTGAATAATCCCAAGTTTTCTTATAATATTTTTTAGTTGCTGAATAAAAGAGATTTCATATGCTTTTGTTTGTCTGTTGTTAAACCTTTTTTTTTATTAAATATTTTTTATTAGAAATGTGTTGTTCATATTCCACACAGTAATTTACACATCACAAATTTGTTAATTTTTTTTTATAAAGATGACAAGTTATTAGAAGCAATCATGCTGGAGTTGAGTATAACTACAATGGACAACAAGTTGGAAAATAACTCCAAATTGATAATTTGGTATTTGTTATGCAAATACAATTTCTCCTTTAATTTGGTATTTGTTATGCAAATACAATTTCTCCTTTCATTTAATATCGTGTGTCTTAATGATACGACATGAAAATAATTTAATATATGTATTTTTAAATACTTTATAGAAATAGGAAAAATTTTAACTATTAAATCACTCCATATGTTTTAATATGTTAAAAAAAGTATTGAATTTTTTATATTTTTGATTTATTAAACACTTTTTCAACTATTTTTTTTTATTTTTTTTATTAATATTCTCATAATGATTTTTTTAGGGTTTTTAATAATATTATATTTTCTTAATTAAAATTACAACAGCTGACACGGACAATTTATTTATTTTTAAACGAAAATATGATAAAATCATCAAATTAAAACTAATATCTATTAAAATAATTTATTTTGCAAAATAATTGTTTTGATTTCTTAAAACACCATTGGCATTTTCCTAGTATTAGAAGGATATTATAATATGTAAGAACACGACAAAGTGCATTAATCATTTAGTATACTCTTCTTTGAAAAATAATATCTAGTGATTTTTATTTTAAGCATGATTTTTAAATATTTTATACTTGTTTATATATATATATATATTAAACTATTTTAAATATAATTTCAAAAATTGCATAAACTAATTACACATACATATCTTTTACAATTTATATATTGATATTAATTTATATAAATTTAAAATTTTCCTAAACTTAAATATAATATAACAAATAATAAGTAATTCATTGAGGTAATTATAATGTTTATGATAATCCACTAGGGTGAGATACATGGAGGGAGGTTTTAGGCAATTAACATGAAATCATAAGTTTCAACCTTATTACTTCCATTATAAATATAAGAAATTATTTATGATCGGTTCTGTTTCACTAACTTGAGAGGCTATACAAACTTGAGGGTGTTTTTAAAGTGGGTGGTTTTAAAGTTAATGTTTAATTGTATTTTTTATTCTTATATTTTTTTTGACGAATTTTATCTATAATAAATTAATTTGATACATTTTATTTTTGATTTTTAAAAAAAGTCAGAGATTTTACTTTTTGTCATTTATTCGTTAATTGACTAATGAAGATTTTATGTGACATGATCATATAATTATACTTTTTATCTTCATTTTTGTGAAATTTTTTTGGTGAATTTTATATTTCTTTTTTTTTTACTTTATGATGAATTTATCTTTTTTTTTTTTTACTTTTTGTCAAATTTTACTCCCAAAATTTGCAAAAAAAAAACAAAAAGTTAAGGAGGAAAAAGTAAAATTAAGGGTGTGTTTTTGACAATTGGAAACTGGAAAGGTTAGATTATTTCAATAATAGATTATATATATAATTAAGTATTTTTATAATTGATTACAATTATATATAATCAAATTTTGATTAGGTAAGTTTGTTGAAAAATGATTTGAAGTTAATTAATTTTGTTTGGATGACAAAAAGAATCAAGTTTTATACAATAAAATAGTATAAAAATAGTTTAAAGGACGAATAAGGTTCTAAAAATAATCATAAAGTATAAATTTTCATATTCATAAAAATAACTAATTTAAAAAAAAGGGTTTTTTTTTATACTAAATTTGAGTTAATGTCTCAAAACATTCGACTTATTTTATAAACAACTTTTTTCAATTAAAAACAGTTGAAATTAGAGATTATTATATTTCCTAAACTAACTCTAAATCTAAAGTTAATTTTGATTAGTTTCAATTTAAAAATTAGATAAGTACTAATATCGAACCATTTGAATTTTTTTTAAATACATATGTAGCATTAAATAATGACAATAAGTACTATTAGTTCCGATTTTCTCTAAGCATTTGTATGAATAAAACAAATACTATAAAATTTATAATAATTCATATACTCTGACTAATCACAACCTAAGTTAAATTCCCTTAATTTCTTTAAACATTATTATCCCTTAACAAAATTAAGATCACTCTCTCGATGTCATAACTAATATTGTTATCCTAGCTTATATTTTTTCTTTGTTATTTTTAAAATTTCTCTAATGGACATAAAGTTCTACATCGCTTAGGAGTTAACATCAATAGTTGTTTATAAACAGTTTTTTTTTTTTTTTTTTTCAATCCATAGAAACGTTTTTTATAAGAATAAATTGTGATGATCAACTCAGTTGATGAGCTTGTTTCGGTAGTCAAAATACGAAAAATCCTAACAATGCCCGCAAGCTTGAGACTGTAACACAAAAATATAAAATACAAAATATCTTTATTTTTCCTACTTAGTTGATAAAGAATTTAAAATGTTAACTAATAAAAAATCACACCAAATACATTATTTAAAATAATTATTACAGAATAATATATATATATATATATATATATTACATTATATAATTAATAATATAAAATTCTTTTATAGTTTTTAACGTAAAGAAAAAGAGGGTTAATTAAATTTTTAATCCCTCAACTTTTTTTCATATTATAATTTTTGATTTCTCAAAATATTTTTGGCAACTTTTAATCATTCATTAATTTTCTTTAATTTTCTGTTATAATTTTTAGTCTCGCTATAATTTTTTTTGCCAATTTTAATTTTTCATTTATTTTTATTGCTCAAAAGTATTTTAAAATATAAAATAAAGAATTAAAATTGATAAAACAATGATTAATTTTGAACAATAAAAATAAATAAGAGACTAAAAATTTAAGAAAACTAAAATTGCTGGACTATTGTAATAAAGAAATTAATGATGGACTATTGTAATAAAAAAATTGAGAGAATAAAAAATTAATTTAAAAAGAAACTTTAGTTAATAAGTGAACTGTTATTACATTTTGAATGCTTTTGTATGTAGTTAAACGTGTTGAAGCAAGATGTGGAATGTATATGCCACGTCGCCAACCACGTAGACAAGGGTGCCATCAACCCCAACTTGCCCAAAATATGTTGTCTGTATGCAGTTGCAGAGAGACAGAACACATAACACAACACAGGCATAGAAGCAGAGAGAGAGAGAGAGAGGGAGAGAGAGGGGGAGAGAGAGAGAGAGAGAGACGGGTCTAACTTCCAACGAGTATTCATATTCTCCTTTTCAGTCCACTACGCTTCCTTCTTTCCTTTCTCTCTTCTCCATTACCCATTCACATTCTAATCACATTTTCTCCCAAATTCACCTCCCTTTACCCCCCACAATAAAAACAGGTTTATTACCTTTTTTGCATTCCATTTCAGACACGTACTTCTATTTCACTTCAATTTTTCTTCCTACCCATCTGCCCCCTTCATATTTTTATTTTCACTTTTTAATTTTTAGAATTCAATTCTTTGACTATTATTGTATTTCTGCGATTCAGCTTTTCATTGGATCACGTCACCCACCTTTGCTTTTGCTCTCTCCTGCCTTTGAATTGAGCATTTCCGGGTTCCATTGGGCTCTGATCGAATTGGGTATTTGCAAGATCTGCGGCTTCGTTTGTTGGTGGCCAAAAGTTTTGATCTTGGTGGTGGACCAACCCAATTACAGGTTTGGATCCGATCGGGGTAGAAACAGCGCCATCAGATGGCGCTGTTTAGAAGGTTCTTCTACCGGAAGCCGCCGGATCGGCTTCTGGAGATTTCCGAGAGAGTTTATGGTTTGCTTCCTTTCCATTTTCCTCTCTTTTTTTCACTTTCCCCAAATTTTCTATTTGTTCATTGATTATTGGTCTATTTCCTCTGCATAATGCAGCTCATGAATGCACCCGAAGCATTTCATGCGTTACTTTTTTCCAACTCTGTGCAAGTTGAGGGGCAGCTGATTTTGTAGCTTTTAGGACTCCTTTTTAATGTTTAGAAGCTAATTTAATAAGCTTTAATTAATGCCGTTTCCAAACAATGTCTATGGTAATGTGCTACAAGCCTACAACAATGTAGACCTCTTTTTTTAACTTGGAGCTTTTAGTTTCCTTTCTTGCTTTCTTGTAGGAAATTAATCACTCTTGAGAAGAAAAAATGAAGCAGTATCTAAGTCATGGTGCTCCTGTTGTCCAATTAGGGTTGGTAGTTGATGAGCTCTGGAAGATTCTTAAACTGAGAGACTATTGAGTGTTGTCCTTTAAGGCATTATTTTTTATGGCTTGCAACAGTTGCTTTTTTACGTTGTTGCAAAGATGGATATTGGCATAATGAAACAGTTTCCTCTGTTAATTCCTAAATGTCCAGCCTTTGGATCTTCTTGAGCTTCTGTATAAGAATTTCGTTTCTTCCTTGCTTGCCGTCTTTGGTTTTTCTAACTTCTTATTGAAATGAAAACATGGGTTTTGAGTTGTGAATAAGTTCTCTAGTTCTCTGCCCCTGCATTGCCGAATTGGTAGTATTTGACTATTCCTTACCTGTTTTTGCAGTTTTTGATTGCTGCTTCTCCACGGATGTCTTGGAAGAAGATGAATACAGAGTTTATATGGGGGGGATTGTGGCTCAGCTACAGGATCACTTTCCAGATGCTTCTTTCATGGTATTCAACTTCCGAGAAGGGGAGAGACGCAGCCAAATCTCAGACATATTTTCTCAGTATGACATGACAGTTATGGAGTACCCTCGGCAATATGAAGGTTGTCCCCTTCTGCCTTTAGAGATGATCCATCACTTCCTTCGATCAAGTGAAAGCTGGTTGTCTTTGGAGGGGCAGCAGAATGTGCTTTTGATGCACTGTGAAAGGGGTGGTTGGCCCGTGCTGGCATTTATGCTAGCAGGTCTTCTGTTATACCGGAAACAGTACAGTGGGGATCAGAAGACTCTTGAAATGGTCTACAAGCAAGCTCCAAGAGAACTACTACACCTTTTATCTCCTTTGAATCCACAGCCTTCTCATTTAAGATATCTTCAGTATATTTCCAGGAGACATTTGGGTTCTGAGTGGCCACCATCGGAAACACCCTTATATTTGAATTGTCTGATTCTTAGAGTCCTTCCATTATTTGATGATGGAAAAGGTTGCAGGCCTGTTGTACGTGTTTATGGTCAGGACCCTTCAATCCCTTCCAATAGAAGTTCAAAGCTACTTTTTTCAACTTCAATATCCAAAAAGCATGTTCGCCACTACCTACAGGTGCCATATAAATTTCCACTATTGACACTAAATTGTGAATTGATTAGATAGAGTGTCCCTCTTATTAAATTTTAATCACAGGCAGAGTGTATGCTGGTGAACATTGACATCTGTTGTCGTGTTCAAGGGGATGTGGTTCTTGAGTGCATACATTTAAATGAAGATTTTGTTCATGAGGAGATGATGTTTAGAGTTATGTTTCATACGGCATTTGTGCGGTCAAATATTTTGATGCTGAACCGTGATGAAATTGATATTTTGTGGGAGGCAAAGGACCTATTTCCCAAGGACTTCAAAGCAGAGGTAAGTTATTGTTTTTCTTCTGCAAAAGCCATTTTCTGGAGCAGTAGGAGTTGAACGCATACTCATATCTGTATCAGGTGCTTTTTTTGGACGCTGATGCTGTTATACATGATCTAACCACAGTCACGGTGAGTAAAGATGCAAATGAGACTGAGAGTGCTGAGACAGAGAGTGCTACACCTGAGGAATTCTATGAAGTAGAAGAGATTTTCAGCAATGTAATTGATGCACAGGAAGGTAAGACAGAATATGATTCACAAGCTTTTCATGAAAATGCAGTGGATGTTGAAACTCATAAAGAGGTCTGGAGGCAAGAGTCGGATCCTCATACTTTTGAGGATTGCACTCCCGATGACAGGATTCCCAAGCAGGTTGACAAGATGGATTCTGGTATTAATGCAGTGAAAGATATCTCCATTGATGATGTGCACTATAAATTTGATGGGAGCATGGATTCAGATCCTCATGCAGTGAAGGACATTGCTGTGGATGATGGAGAAATTAAGTCAACTTCCACTGCATTTATTTCTGATATGATGAAACCTCCTCTGGAAACAAAGGAAGTCACCATGGATGTGCACCAAGAATTAGCAGTTATGCAAAATGAATATGATGAAGATAAGGAGGCAACAGAAAAGGAATTAGACTCCAAGGCAGGCCACCAGATGCCTGATTCGTCTGAACAAAAATCTGGTAAACTACTTTCATCTACTGCCAAGAAACAACCTCCATCTAGCTCGAAGCCAGTTGGAGATACAATTGCAGCAAAGCCAAAGATTAAACAGCAAGATACCCATGGTTTTCAGGCAAAACAAGCTAAGGCAAATGCAGTAACTAGGTGGATTCCTTCTAACAAGGGTTCTTATACAAATTCAATGCATGTATATTATCCACCATCAAGGAATAATAGTGCACCAGCTGCGCTGACAAATTTCTCCTCAAAGGAGAAAATGGAAGATGCCAAAACAAGATCTTTATCTGCTCCTGTTGTCTCTGCCGTCGTTTCCATTGACAAGACGAATGACCTAAAAAGCCGGAAGTTGGCCACTTCAAAATCTTCTGGCTATATAGCAGCAGAAATAGATGAAAAATGTCCACCATCATCATTGCTGCCAATTAAAGAGACATCTTTTCAGTCAGATACTCAAGCCCAACAACAGAGCTCAGAGCAAGGCCTACAGCCTCCCCCACCGCCTCCCCCACCACCTCAAAGTAGAATCTCTTCACATGTTTTTGAATCCTTATCATTAAAGGATGATGTATCAGCTCAAGACTCTCCATCTCAACTGGTATCACCATCTTCTTTGGGTGGAAAGGGGTCCACCATGGTGCCGCCACCACCACCACCACCACCACCTCCTTCAACTTTAATGTCATTTACGAGACAACCTGCAACTTTTCATCCTTCGCCCCCGCCCCCGCCCCCGCCCCCGCCCCTACCTCCACCCCCATTTTTTGGGCTAAATAAAGGGAGCTTAGTTCCTTCCTCATCCCCTCCTGATCATAGTCCTTTTGTAGTGGGTACTGCAGTGGCACTTTCACAGCCTCCACCACCACCTCCAATGCCGCCTCCAAGGTATGAAGTTTCATCCATTCCTCCTCTAACACCATTTGCATCACCACTTCCAAAGCATGGAATTCCATCAATTCCTCCTCCTCCTCTGCCTACCATGTTTCCTACAGCTTCAGTACATAGAGCTCCACCCCCTCCTCCCCCACTACCTCCATTTGCATCACATAAAGCTTCACCTCCCCCTCCCCCTCCCCCTCCGCCTCCCCCTCTACCACCCTTAGCTAATTCACATATATATTCAGCTCCACCACGTGTACCTCCACCGTCACCTCCCCCTCCTTTTGGTAAAGCTTCACTACTTCCATCTCCACCACTGCCTCCTCCATTGCATAGAGCTCCACCTACACCTCCCCCCCCACCACCTCTTCCTCCGTCAAGTGGAGCCCCACCCCTACCTCCACCTCCTCCATTGTCTAGAGTCCCCCCTCCCCCACCACCACCTCTACGTCCATCTAGTGGAGCCCCACCTCCCCGACCTCCTCCAATTCGTGAAGCACCACCACCACCACCACCTCCTCCAATGCCTGGAGCACCACCTCCACCACCACTTCCTCCAATGCCTGGAGCACCACCTCCACCACCACTTCCTCCAATGCCTGGAGCACCACCTCCACCACCTCCAATGTATGGACCACCTCCTCCACCACCACCTCCTGGTGGACGAGGACCACCTCCTCCACCACCACCTCCTGGTGGACAAGGACCACCTCCTCCGCCTCCTCCAACGTATGGAGCACCACCTCCACCACCACCTCTTAGTGGGCGAGGACCGCCTCCTCCACCACCACCTCCTGGTGGACGAGGACCGCCTCCTCCACCACCACCTCCTGGTGGACGAGGACCGCCTCCTCCGCCTCCTCCAACGTATGGAGCACCACCTCCACCACCACCTCCAGGCGGTCGAGGACCACCTCCTCCACCTACTCCCGGTGGTCGAGGTCCTCCTCCTCCACCTCCCCCGGGTGTTCATGGGGCTCCTAGACCTCCTGGGGGTGGACCTCCACCACCTCCGCCCTTAGGTACAAAAGGTGCAAATGTTGGAGCTGATCCAAGAGGGAGGGGACGTGGGTTTGCACGCCCTGCAGGAGCTGGTGCAATGGCACCCAAACGGTCCTCCTTAAAGCCTTTGCATTGGAGCAAGGTTACAAGGGCACTACAAGGAAGTTTATGGGAAGAATTACAAAGACATGGAGAACCGCAAATGTAATTTGTCTTGTCTACTGTTGCACTTAATCATTTCAATTATGTATAATTGTATGTTCTCCATCTTATCTATATCGTTATATTTTGTAATGACTGGTTTTATGTTCTCTCTTAGTGCACCAGAGTTTGATGTTTCAGAGCTAGAGAAGCTTTTCTCTGCAAATGTTCCAAAACCTACTGATTCTGGCAAATCTGGAGGGAGGCGCAAGTCTGTTGGAGCTAAAACTGACAAAATCACCTTGGTATTACTGTATATGAATATTTTTAAAATTTGATTTTTGATATAAGTCTTATGTGAGAGATGATTTGATGGTTCTCATTTAGTCATTCCATCACCATGATTTGTAGTTTTACTTCACAAAGGCTGCTAAATATCATCACTGCATTTATATTTAAATTGGAATTTAATGCCATTGATTTGAAACTTCATGATTTTTTCATTAAATAAAGTCTTCTTTTTTACCTAACTTGCCAGATCAGATGCTTCTTGTTAACTTGTGGAGGAAACAAATGTACTTTTCTTTAATTTTATCATGTCAATAAAAATATCCAGCACACCTTGATAGTTGATTCATAAAGCATTAAGTATTGTCGACTGTGCTAATTACATCAATAATAAATATTGTTCTGTTATTGTCCTTTCAGTTCACTGTCTGTTCATGTTCCATAAATTAAAATTCTGATACTGTAAATTAATGAATTGTAAGGTGATATTGCTGCAGTTTTTTGTATGTTAGTGCTTAAATCCAATATTTATTAGAAACTCATTGACTTATTGTTTATTTGATACCTTGTTAATAACTGATCAATAACTCGGGTGTTTGTATTATTAATTGTAGGTTGATCTAAGGAGGGCTTATAATACTGAAATTATGCTCACCAAGGTTAAGATGCCACTTCCTGATATGATGGTAGGCTGATACTTTGATGTGGGCATTTTTATAATCATGCAAGAGTAGTTATTTAAGTTAAAGGCTTCTGATAGTAGATAAACAATCTTTTGGCACCATATCTGCTACAAACTTTTTCTAACTTCTGAAATCTCAACACGTAATTATCAATGGTAAGTATTATCTTTCCTAACACGTTGAAACGGATATTCTCAGGCTGCAGTACTGGCTTTGGATGAGTCGGTATTGGATGTTGATCAAGTGGAAAATCTCATTAAGTTTTGTCCTACCAAAGAGGAGATGGATCTTTTGAAGGTGAAGTTTAACAAATTTATCCATACTTCTTACATCTTGTTTTAACAATTAAGGTTTCTAGTTTGTGGCATATTCTGTTACACTAAAATATATCCTTTTACTCTGATTTGTTGAATTTCTAATTTTGATTCCTCTTGTTTTTGGTTGTTTAGGGATACACTGGTGACAAGGAGCTTTTGGGGAAGTGTGAACAGGTGTGCAATGATTTATTTTAGTCATAACATTATATATGATGGTTATTAACATAAAGTGTTGGTAATAGAATTATATGGGATGCCTTTTAATGCTTATCCGTAACTGACGCATGCCTTGGTGTCTTGAGGTTTACATGAAGGATGATTGAGCTGTTTCAAAAGTAAAATTTCCTTTAGTATATAAGTGATGGGATAAAATTCTCACATATTAAGTTGAGAGGAAATTAAACGTATAATAATGATAAAACTATCTAGTACTAGATGATTTGTTTGGCCACCATTGTTTGCAACAAAATCTGAAAAGGAGGTGGGAGGAATGATGTAGCCAGCTACCAGAAAGATGTGAATTTTTCTTTAAGAAAAAAATTGATGTAATGTCTTTTGAATTTTAATTATTGCAAAACTCTGGGTATAAATAGTTAGCTCCAGAGATTAAAGCACTACACTGCAATGAAATGAGGTTTTAATTTTAGAACTGAATCTGATATTTGATTATAATGATGGGTCAAATTGCTTGTAAGTGATCTGGAGTTGGATGTTGATTTCTTTAATAATTCTCTTTCAATTCTTGATTGTTTTAATTTTATTTTTGGGATTAAAGATGATCCTTTCTAAAAGTGCTTTAGTGTGGTTTAATGTAGATTATTAGATTTTA
Organism: Glycine tomentella; assembly: GCA_007407185.1. Taxonomy (NCBI): domain Eukaryota; kingdom Viridiplantae; phylum Streptophyta; class Magnoliopsida; order Fabales; family Fabaceae; genus Glycine; species Glycine tomentella. Next base: position 39,629 of record PYAF01005464.1, read on the forward strand.
ACCATTTTTTTCTTTGTTGGGTTGTCAAATTCTTCAATAGTCCCTTACCTATCTTGGTGTTCCTTCGGGTCCATTCCTTTTGGGAACTTGTCATTAGAAAGATATTCAAGCATTTAAATAGTTGGAGGGGTGCTTCCGTTTTTGAGCGGTTGTGTGTATATCTCGAATTTAGTGTTCTTTATCTTTATTGCATTCCAATGTTAGTTGCTCAGAGGATTGAGAAGATTATGAGGGGTTTTCTTTGGTGTGGGGCTAATGGTTTTATGATAGATCGATTGATAGAACACCAATTGTTATTGTTGGAAACAGTTCTTATGGCTAGCATTTAAAATCTTGGAGGTTACATGATTGTTCAGATTCATCAGTTTTGTATTTATTTCCCTTAATTGAAGATGTATTTAACTCTTGAATCAATATATATAGTAATCATATTCTTATATATTTTGTGATGTTTCAGTTTTTTTTGGAGTTGATGAAGGTGCCAAGGGTAGAGTCAAAATTAAGAGTATTTGCATTCAAGATTCAGTTTAATTCTCAGGTCTCGTGATGTCTGTAATATTTTTCTGACTTCTGAATGTTCAGTGGATTTGGCTTTTTCCTTCAGATATCATACGTTGCTTGTTATGCAGGTTATGGAATTTAAGAAGAGTTTAAACACTGTGAACTCCGCCTGTGAAGAGGTACTTTACATATCCAACTGATGAATGTTGTATTGCTTGAATTTCTTTGACCTTGTGCACTTTTTTCTCGGTAACAGGTCCGGAATTCTGTTAAACTGAAGGAGATAATGAAGAAAATTCTTTATTTGGGTAATACATTGAATCAAGGAACGGCAAGAGGTAAGTCCGTAAGTCTGTTATAGTTGTCAGTTTCATTCTCATCATTTGTTGCTAGATGTAGTAGACACTTGACAAATGGTGCCAACTCTATTTGTTAGCTGTCAATCTTTTATATGATTCTGTTAGATATTAGTATCAAATGTTTTCATTTTTGCAGGATCTGCAATTGGATTCAAGTTGGATAGTCTTTTAAAGCTCACTGACACTCGTGCTTCTAACAGTAAAATGACACTGATGCATTATCTTTGCAAGGTATAAGTGTCAATTGCATCAAATGAAGATACTGTTTCGTTGCTAACCTTTTTTCCCCTCCCCTATTTGGCTCTAGGTCCTGGCTGATAAGTCGCCCGGGCTCCTTGATTTCCACCTAGACCTTGTTAGCCTGGAAGCTTCCACTAAGGTGATGATTTCCATCAAATGCGCTTTTACATCCTTGATTTGTTGGTCTAATTTCACTTTTCCCCATTATTTGTAAAAGTGAGCATATTCCTTCCAGTTTTTATAACTAAGACTCTAAGAGACTTGGTTTTAGATGCTGGTGAGCAGGGGAGTGAGTCCAAATAAAAACAATTTACCTCTTTGAGTCATTGTTGAAGCTCACCTTTGGAGACAAAAGCTCATCCCTTTGGCATAGTCATAAAGTCCTGTTGAGTCCATTACGTGCTAAAAAAATCACACAGGACTTTACACAAAAATCTGTGTTAAATAAAGTGGGGACTTGGTATAATGTAATTTATAGCAAAAGTGCAAATGAACATAATTTAAGGTAGAGATGGCAAAATAGGTTCAATCCATTTGGTTGGCCCATTTAACCCTGCTAAACGAGTTGGGTTGGTTTGGAATTTACAAACCACTTTCAAAATGAGTTCAATCCAATCCAACCCATCCCATTTTCTAAGTGGGTTGAGTTGGGTCAATCCGTTTTTTTTTTTTATTCTTGTATTTATTTTTTATGAGCAAATTCTTGTTTTGATTGTTATCCACCAAGATTTATAGTTGTACATTTATTGGTGTTAGTGAAATAAAATATTTATGTTTCTAGTATTTACCTTTTAAGGTCCATTGGTTATGGTGGATGTATTTGATGTTCCAAACACTTGGTTGTTTTAATGGTCTAATTATTGGTCATTATGATTATGTTTGGAGGGGTCACCCTTTTATAACCCATTTTTTCTTTATTTTATTTTTTAAAATTATGGCGGGTCAAGCCAACCCAACCAAACTGCAAACCACCTAGGGTTGGATTGGGTTGAGATTATCAACCCAGTCTCAAAACGGCTTTACCTCAACCCAACCCATTTTGTCATTCCTAATTTGGGGTGGCAAGCTGCAGTTGACCGAACAGAAAAAGACCACAATGCAAGTAACTACCTTCACTTTGGCTTTTTGGCAAATTTTCCTGCTGGTATCAAGTTTGGAATTAATTCATTTAAAATTTATCAGCAAAATATACCCTTCCAGTTGCCAAGTACGCATATTTAGAAACCATAATGAAATATGCAATTACCAATAATCACAAAATCAAGTGAAATTTCACCTAGAAGCACACATGTTGAATCAAGTTCCAGCAAAATCCCCATTATTTGAACCACATTTCTTGCTTTCTTTCATTTCTTAATAGGTACAAGCAGCTATTTGCTTGTTAAAAAAGTGGGTTGATTACACCCCTTATTTACTCAAGGGTCAAAGTTAGAGTGATATTGATAAGAACCTTGAGAGAACCACACCACAAAAGCAAGCTATTGTAGTTGGAGAGCCCAAGGCCTTATAAACCCCGCACTAGAATCCCATACTTCCAATGTGGGACTCCAAGTCCCATACCTTGCAATTGGATCCTAACAGATATTTACAGTTTTAGCTGAAAGAAACAGCTGTTGAGATGGGTCTGTTTAAATTCCAGCATTAGGTAATAATATTACAATGCTTATTGACTGGACACGCCATTTCTTTCAGATTCAATTGAAGTCATTAGCAGAAGAGATGCAGGCAATCATCAAGGGATTAGAAAAGGTTAAACAAGAATTTGCTGCATCTGCAAATGATGGATCTGTCTCCGAAGTTTTCCATAAGGTGTTAATCATTTTTATGTCAGTCACTTGATTCTTCATTATATCAGGAAAATAATAACCACAATAATATAAAATGACAAAGAAAGTTCAATTTCTAAAATGAATTCAGAGTATTGGGTTTTCCTGCTTCATGAATGTAGTTGATTGTGTAGTTATGATGATTATCGTCATCAATTATTAAAGTTTATGGGTAGTTCATGTTGATATGTCGATTTGCAGACTCTTGCAGATTTTTTCTCAACTTGCTTTCTTCATTGTATGCTGTTAGTTTCTTATCACAACAATCTTCTATTTGTAGCATGAGATATAAATTTACATTTAATCTAAAATTACCCAATACAAGTTTTGTGTTGGCAGTTTAGAATGTGCTTATTGGCTACTTGTTATAGAGAGGTAAAATACCTTCTGATAGAACGATAGAACATGTAAGGGAATTTATTGTGGGTGGATTTAAACAAAAGTTTTCAGAAGCTGACGATGTTTTTTTCCCTTTAATTTGTCAAGGAAATGGCTAAAGGTGGAACTGACATTAGTTTAAATATTGAGGGTACTATCATTCTAGATTTGGCTCTTCTAAAGCGAGGAGGTGTACTTTAGAGAATAAAGTGCACTTACAATCATTTAACGTTTATTAGAAAATCAATGACTGAGAATTGTGATAAAATCAAATGCATATATAATAAAATCTACCGTTAATTATTATCTCAACTGTTAATTTCTAATTGATAGTTATTATTTGCACTTTATCTTCTAAAGTGCACTCCCCTTACTTTAGAGGAGCCAAATCCCTAGCCTGTTGGGGTTATTTATTGAATTGAGCTCGAGTATTTGTACTTTTTCTTTAGCTTCCAGTTTCAATCCAATGAAAGTGATTATGACAATGATTTCAGCAATAGTTATTGCAAATTACAAATGGTGAAATATTATGAGGGGGCTTTTGGAGGAAAATAGTTAGAGTTACCACCTGGGGTTAGAATTGAACTAGAGAATCCCAGAAGAAGCTCAAAATCCCAAACTTGCATTGAAAAGGAAATGATAGATGCCTTCTTTAAATGAGTGCCAAAACAGTTTTCTGTTCTTCCAAGTTTTGGGGTGCAGTTGTTAGGTGCTTATATGTTATTTGGTTTATTCAGTTAGAACTATATGATCATATGCTTAGGAGTGTCTCATTCCCTATCATGGATAGGATTGTATTCTTTGCTTCTCGTTGGTGCTCTGCTCATGGCTATTTAAAACTAGTTACTATTTCTGATATGGAGAGAAACTGGGAAGCCTTGGTGAATTCTTGATTTTCTGCATGCTTGTTGTATCTTGACTTTAATGTTTTTGAAGGTTATATAAAGTTGACTTAAATAACACGCTCTTTATAATTCTCAACAATTGTATTTCTCAACAATTCCAAATGTTTTTTCTTTACCTGTTTTCACATCGTTCTGTGTGTAAATTTTTTTGCTTGTCAGCATTGTTACTTATCAGATTCTCCTAAATTCTCAGTCCCTTGTTGTTGATCGATGATGACTTTGAACAAAATATAAATCTCCACGTGTTTATTTAGTCTTGCATAACATTTGCGTCAAACTGAAATTAAGTAGATTTAATTTTCTTTTTAACAGTGACCAAGTTTTCCTTCTTATTACATGGATGAATATAATTTTACTTTGTTTGTGTTAGTGCGTAAACAAATGAGTTGTGCCATTTGGGGTGTAACTTGGCAATGTCATTGTAAGGGACGAAGTGCAATTGGTGCGGGATAATGTTTTGGTGGTAAATGTGTGACATTGTTGGGTACAAGATGGAATAGAGATTAAACGGTGCTGTGGTTGGAGTTTATCGTTGTTGTGGTCAGCTGTAGGGGAAGGGAATATATGTAATAAGGTACATGAGTAATAGTAAGGGGTGTGCACCTGTTAGGTACCTACTGGTGTCTGCATTTTTCTAGTGATAGTGTTCCCCTTTTGTAACCGGGTTTTGGATACCCCTTGTGTCCTCTTTAATTTATTTTCTGTCTTGGCTGACAAAAAAAAAAGAAAATTCTACTTTTTATGGTTTATTATCTGGTTTGCATTTTCAGCACATTTGACTCTTTTTTTAATGTTCTATTCAGACATTGAAAGAATTTATAGCCGTATCTGAGTCAGAGGTAGCATCTCTAACAAACCTATATTCTGTAGTGGTAATATGCTTAACTATCTTTGTTGTACATTATGCACCCATATGAAGAGATATAAAGATTGTAGAATTTGTCTGACAGGGTAGAAGTGCTGATGCACTTGCACTATATTTTGGTGAGGATCCTGCTCGTTGCCCAATGGAGCAAGGTAGGTTGATGATTAACATGTTTATGTTGTTGGTACTCGGTATGATATGCAGTCATTGGTCTTTTTCACCGGTGACTTAGGGTGTGTTTGGATAAACAACTCAATTAAGTGCTTATTAAATAAGTGTTCATATCATGTAAACACTTATGAATAAGTTATTTCTGTAATCAAAGAGAAAATAAGTTGAAATTTGTAGAAAATCTGAATATTATTGCTTACTTTGGAATACAATCATGAGTCTGCCAATATAGGCCACTGATAATAAAGAATAACGTGAAGGAAATAAAATCTCCCTAATTATTATTGTTAATCAATCTGTCCTAAATCAGTATTAGTTATAGGAAAAAATCTGTCCTAAATTATGTAATCTATTGGTAAAAACTAAGTCCTACATCGGCTAGAGATAGTGTCAAGATAGATTATAAAATTGGAGACAATCCTCACCCTATGAGCTAGCTTCTGGGATTGAATTAGATCCAAAACCACATTCTAAGATGATATTAGAGTCTATTCTAGATCCATTAAAAGGGTCACCCATCAACTAAGGCCAAAAGTGCTGCTGGGCGTGAGGAGGTGTATTGGAAAAAACCCAAGTCCCATATCGGCTAGAGATAGTGCCAAGATAAAGTATATAAGTGGAGGCAACCCTCACCCAATGAGCTAGCTTTTGGGATTGGGTTAGACCCAAATCCACATTCTAAGATAATCTCTCCTAAATTAATCACGGAGTTATTCTGAAGATCTTATTTTTTTTGGTCTGCAAAAGTGAATATTATATATATCATCAAAAGATTATAAGAAATACTCATCACAAGTTACAAAGAAATTCTATTCATCCCCACCCCTCCATCAAAGGTAATGGCATATATAAGCATAGTTGATGTAAATATTAGATAACCTTTTGCTCTCAAACCCACAAGGACTAAAGTTACGACACACAAAACGTGACCAGAGATCAACTTATCACAGATTCAACCCGTCACAAAAGCTTATAAAATACCCATGCATGTTTGCCCAGACCAAAAGCACTCCCACTCACTTGGCATAGCACTACACGAGAATGTTTCACCATGTAACTTTCACATATGATAAACAAAACTGTCCCATCCAGCTTTATATACGTGAGTTGAAAAAGTGACAGCAATCCAAGGCAAGCATATACTGTATATACTGATCCTGTATCCTCCTACACACGCCACCTACATCACGCACAGCAACCCAAAGTACACGCAGAGAAATTTCATGACCATTGAGAAAAGGATATGTTAAAATCTGTTAAATATCCTCTTAACCATGACGAGCTCTGAAACTGAATTTGATGCACACAGACACAGTCATCTCTCTGAAAGCGTTTACCTAGAAAAATAGATTGGTTTCTACTATTCCATATCACCCAAACCATAGCGCACCAGATGTATCTCCACATAGATATAAGCTAAAAACGGTTTATGGATATGTCATAAGCTATATTCATAAGCTATCCCAATCACTTGAACATGTGCTTATATCATCAGATAAGCCCAAATACGATGTAAACAAGCTCTTCCAAACACACCCTATCAGATTATAGTTTATTAACTTGATTTAACTAATGTTTCTTGTGATAGTACACTTTCATGACCTGTTGCATTTTATAGTTGGGCCAAAGTGTGTATGTTGTAGAAATTAGGCTGATTTAGAAGTGGGATTTTCTTGTCTAAGGTTAAGGAAGCATGCTTGTACCTATTTATTTATTTATTTATAATATTGCTATCGAGATCCTACATCAACTAGAAATATGACCAATGTAGTCCTTATAACATATAAGGCTTGGGCAGTTTCTCACCTTTCAAGTTGGTTTTGTGGGTGGAGTTAGGCCCAAGTCCAAGTTCTAAGATAGTATGATAGCCTATCTTAGATCTGTTATTGTGTCACCCTACACTCTAGATGTCTATTCCTAGACGTGATGGGGTGTTGTTATTGGGCCATCTGCATTTGTCAACACTTCCAATGTTCAGTCTTGGGCGTGAGAGAGTGTGATGAGATTCCACATCAACTAGAGATATGGTCAATGTAATCCTTATAAGGTTTGGGCAGTTCTCACCCTATAAGCCAGTTTTATAGGGTTGACTTAGGTCCTAAGCCCACATTCTAAGAGTTTCTAATGGAATCTGTAACAAACTATTTCATATCTTTAAAATGATAGGTGTGCTGATCAGTTGCTGAATTGATAGAATTGTCTGTCCTCCTTGGATCCATGTGTAAGCACTGCAGCAAAAGAAAATTAGATATATAGAGGGAAAATCTCAATGGAATGAAGTTTCATCATCCATGTGTGCTTCTGTTATGTTTGGAAAGGGTGGTAATATATTCTCATATTTTCTATTATGCTCAGGCTAACTTGTTATTCTTATTGGTTTAACAATTGCAGTTACCACAACCCTGCTAAACTTTGTAAGATTGTTTCGGAAAGCACATGAAGAGAATATCAAACAAGCAGAGTTAGAGAAGAAGAAAGCTGAGAAAGAGGCTGAAATGGAGAAGGCCAAGGGCATTAACTTGACAAAGAAGGGTGCAAAAGATAGTTGACAGCTGCGTTTTTTGCTCCTTTGCATCAACATCACGCTCTTGCCAAAGAGCAGGAATGTACCCGCGTAAGGGGAATGCTTCTGAGATCAGTTAAGAAGCCTCCCCTTCCATGATGATGATGATGATGTGGCAATTATCCTTTCAAGCTGATATATTGGCATGGAATAGCGAATTCCTGCCTCCTGTGGAGTTTTGAACATACAACAGGCTTAGGAGATAGGAGTTGATTCTTTGATGGCATGGTGCTGAATTGGATTTATGCGGCCAACTGATCTTTTTTGTAAGAATACTCTGGAAATTCCCTGATTTAGATGCAGAAAGGATGCTTACTGTGATTGCATGCGTCCAGTGTATGCTATGAAAATGATGGATCCAGTCCCTTTTATGTTGGTTCAAGAAGAAATTTTGTAGCAGGGCATGCCTTCTATTATGGCAGTAGAAGTGGCATTGGCTTGCATCATTCATTTGGCATATTTAATGTGGCACCACAGCAGATGCTTTTTGGATTTGTGAAGCACCAAAGGCCAACCCCAACCGTAGTACCATGACACCTTGTATAAAGCACTAGCCCTCCTCCTTTAGGATTCAATTCTTTCTCATGTAACATAGAAATTAGTTTCCTTTTTGATAAGAGATTTTGGTAGGCACCCTCGAGAAAATGTTGTATAGCTGTCAGGTTCAGAGAAAATAGAAATCAGGTCAATTGTATTTTGACCAATATTAATTTCAATTGTGAATCACGAGGATAATTTTTGAATTGTGAATTATAAATCATATTGAATCAGAAAGATTAAGACAAAATGAAATTAGCTTGAAATATATTATATAAATGATATATAATGCTCAATGCAATTATTTCAAAATAGAAAATGACTTTAAGTCCTGAAAAAATCATAAGTCATAATTGAGTATATGAAGCCTTTATTTTAAAGAATAAATAATGTATGTAATGAAACTGTAAAAGTGTTTTATATTAACTTCTAATTACAAATTGTTATGCTCAATGATTTTGTTATAATTAATCTTAAAAATTATATCAAATATGATATGATTTTTCATTAATTGACAGTATAAACTTTTAAATTGATAATACACGTGAAATTAAACTCTATTTTAATAGACTAAAAAATGAAATAATTAACCAAAATACAATGCATAACATGGATGTGACAGAAATCCTTATTTTAGAAGAATAAAATAATGCAGTTGAATAATAATATATTGAGCAATGCTCTTTGAATTCTTTTTTTATTTAATCATTTGTGCTTATCATATATTTCAATTTCTTTAATTAAAAAAAAAATGAGTCGTTGAATTGTGTTATTCCTTGGAATCACTTTTATTCATCCATATATCCTAATATTCAAATTTATATATGAGCAAACATGATTCATCGCAGGATAGGAATCGTGGACTAGTAAAAGTATCATTTTATCATTCAAATTGTAAATCGTAAGATTCTAGAGAAGAGCAGACCAATTAGATATGCTAGTTTCGTTTTTCTAATGTAAAATGTTTTTGTCACAGTCTGTTCTTTTAGGAGCTCATGAAATTAACCACTTTGGATTTATATGAGCACACAGTTTAGGAGTATAAAAACAGTAAAAATTCAGAGATAGTGGAGCTGTACATGGTGCTACCCGGAGGTGTACCTGAGCAGTTATATCTTTGTTTGCATCTTGAGATGGACATTTCCCAACTGTAACACCATTTATCACACGTGTCATTTCATTTGGGGTGGTCATTCAGAATTGTTTTATTGAATTATAGAACAAGGTCTCCTCATGCTAGTTTGTCAAAGTACAATTGCTGAAATATGTTTATTGAATGGATGGTACTGCTGATGGTGGAGGAATTACTTTGCCATCCTAACTTGCATCTTCACGTGTTAAGAGGAAAGTACTAAATGCACACAGGGTCCGCGAAATCATTATTGATTTTTCATTCGGTGAAAAACACTAGAAAATTACAGTGACGATTGCACACAGAAAAGAAGGCAATTAAAGGGAAGCATTTGTATTATCCACACTGTAAAATATTGCCATTTGCCAATCTACAAAGTAAAATAGACAAAAACAAAAGATGGAGTCTAAGAATATAGCAGAATTGCATTTATATTAAATGGTGTACTATCTCTAGCTTCTTTGGCTTTGCACATAGCTGAGCTGAGGTTGCTCAATTGAAAATCTTTTATGTCTTCAAAGTTGCTCGATTTCCTTCAAGCAACAGGAATGAATTTTGTAAATTCCTTCTATATTCATATAAAATAACTGGTAGCTCCTTCTCCTTCATGAAATATGAGAAAAGCCTTGACCAAATTAATAATTTGCCACCTTATGTTACTTAAGGTAGATCGTTGGTGCCCATGTAACCGTACTTGTCTTCATCTGGGAATTCAATCCTAAACGAATGTTTATCCTCTTGACCGATCCATGATCCTGTCTTAAGGCTTTTGTAGAAGATGCAGCTCACAATTGTGTCAAGGATGATGAAGATTGAGTAGAGGTAAGCAATAAAAATCCCCTCCAAAGCCACACAAGGCCTTGCTATTCCAGCAATATGATAGGACCTTACGACCCGGAATTGGAACAAGGCCTCAATGGCAGCCAAGGCCACATTGACAGGAAGTGCCAGGAACAAAGCCATTGATGTCCTTCCCCTTAAGAGAAGACAAGCTTTCAGAATTGTCAAGTATCCACCATGTCCCTCCATGCCAGATAGAGCCAGTGCCATGCTGCATATGACAAGAGCATTGGCAAGAATCACAGAAAAGAGAATTGCCCCAGTTACTGACATGAAGAGGGTGAGGCCAGTAGGGGAAGAGTAGCCAAGTCTTTCAATGAGGCTGAAGGCCAAAAACATGAGACCAAAAGCAGTTGCATTTGCGGAGAGAATCAAGAAACAGTTGCAAAAATAGGTGTGGAGGAGAGGCTTGTATAGGGATAGTATTGATTTGAAGGAAGGTGGAAAAGTTGGCTTGTGGTGATTGAGAGCCTGGATTATTGATGCTTTTGCAATGAGAAGAAAAGTGAGGGTGAAAGGAAGGGTGAGGATTGAAGAAGTGATTGTTTGAGAGACCTTGAGGTTGAGAATGGTAAACAAGTGTGAAGAAGGGAAGCCTGCAGCATCAAAGAGAGTCCTTAGGCGGCTATAGATTTGGGGCAAGAGGGATGAAGGTGAAGGGACTAATGCTTGAGAGAGGAGTATTGAAGCTGAGAAAGGAAAAGCTAGAAAAGCTGCTGTTGAGGTGAAGTAATGATAGTTTTGGAGAAAAGTGTGAGTTGATCTTCTGAGAATCTTGCATGAAACTTCCATTGGAATTGATCTTTAGGAAGATTGCCGCAAGAGGGAGACGGAATGTGGAATGAGTTGTGTGGCTTCTCAGTTCTCACCAATATGGACTCTATAATACTCATCAAAAGTGTACAAGAGTCTGGTGTTGGTGTTTCTTTTTCTGTCCTAGTTTTTCTTAAATGAGTTTTCCTTTCTTTTGGAAATGGTAGGTTAGAGAGTTTAAGGGTTGGTGTTTTGAATGAATAGATAGGCCAACAAGAACAAACCAACGACTGCTATAAGGTGGAAGTGTTTGGACATTGTTTTTACCAGAGGCTTTGGAAGCATTGTGGATTTTGCTTTGTGTTCTACGAATCTCACCAGATTAGCTGGTTTAAGAGGGCATTAGCATAGAACCTTTTCCTTGGTGTCACGATTTAATTTATTAGCATTTATCAACTGGCTAATGTGGAGTTTGGTATGACAGGTCTTTTGTTTTTTTCTTGATGATGAGAGGAGCTTCTTCTCTTTCTAGATTGCTTGAAATGCACATTATTTGGTATATTATCATTCGGGCCACAACACTTTTCCAAGTCCTAGAAATATAATAGAAATGATGACAAAGTGAATTATGAAGCACTCGATATTGGCCCCATTAACCTTGTAATTAAAGCGTCATTTAAAAATTTTAAGAGCAATTTATGACATGAGTGGAAAATATAAAGTAAAATTTATACTTGATGAAGGAGCATAGAATTTAATCCAAGTTGCCGTAATATACAATGAAAATTGTTATAAACTACTAGTAACTTGAGATGCATGCTGCTTAAGGTAGGACCACGACCCCAGTTTTGGACTTTTGACACTTTTCACATTGTAAAATAAGTGAGTAATACGTAGCTTGTAAGCTATACTAATATTAATAATAATAACAAAAACAATATCAATAATAATAATAATATCAATAATAAGATATATCAAAGTGGTTACACTTCCATTAACAATTATGAGAGAAAAGGGACCCCTTAGCAACATGATGTATCTATAAATCTAGATGATCAATTTAACGTTAAATAACATGCATATAACATAACTAATGATTCATGTCAAATTAAAACGCCACACAAATTGGATGTGAGATGAAGGCTATGGAATTAGGATATCATAAACGTGGGGCAGTGGTGGGTTGAGTTCTTTATCGTAGCTGATGCCATTGTTGAAAATGAACGGAGGACAAAACATGATGAATAGTGAATAGGGAATGCGTATTTTTTATTTATTTATCAGCAAATAGGGTATGCGTATGATTTAGTTGGTGAGCTAAGGTAGTTGTTTGACCTTGTAATTTTGGTGCAAGTTCGATGGGATAATCTCTTCAATGATTTTGTTATTATAAGAAGGGAATATTATGTCATTAAATAATATTAAGTATTTTAGTTATACTTTTTTTCCTTGTTGAGATGTCAACTTATATTTGTTGACATTCAAACTGAAATTTAATTGCAATTAGGTGATTGAATATAAAGTAATTGACATTTGGATTGGGGACCTTGGGTTCCTTTATTCTTCTGTAAAGGAAAAAGGAAAAGGAAACCTTAAGAAGACAAAAGACGATTTCCGACTTAGTATTATAAAAATAAGACTACATATACACAAAACAAAAGTGTCGATTCCTTTTATTTATGGTTAAAATTAATTAAACTAGTTTATTTTAAATATCATGTTTGTCTAAAAACCAATCTAAACAATACTGACCCCCTCAAAAAAGCTGAAAGTTGACTTAATTAGTAAAACCTTTCGTACTTGATGCAATTTTTTTAAGGATTTTTTTTCTCTAAAATGTAACATATAGTAATCTACGCGTATATGTTTAAACAAAAATAAAAGCTTATGTATATTCCTACATTGGTCCCTGGCTTCAATTTTTCTATGTTCATCTTTTCAATTTTATACCTACTAATTACACTAAATAATACTTGAAATGTATATTCTAGCTAGATTTCTTGTTGTTGAAGAAAAATATGTAACCAGTTTTTTGGGTATGAATATGGTGGGATGCTCTAACAAGTAACATTATCCCTTTCAACATTAAACTTTAAAATGGGGATATTTCCTCGTGTTTGGGACATTTTGACATACATTTCAGTGGTATTAGAATGTGGTAAACAATTTAATAAAAAATGTAAGATTAAGGGGATTAACAATACAACTGCGTAACGGCACTGGAATGTACCATTTAATGAAGATTAACTCACCTGGTAACGAAAAAAGTGTTACATTCAATTCTTGCTAAATTTTTAATTGATAGGTCATTGAAAAACTGCTGGTAAGCTATTGCTGACTTGAGCACAAATATTAACGTAGAATTTATATTAAATTACAGTTTCATATTTTTATTAATTATTATTGTTTTAGACATTTTTCATTAATTATCAAATTTAACAAAAAAATTAATAAATATATTACATTTAATAATGTACCATTTTTTTTTATTCATTTAGTATATTTACCATTTACTTATGTTATTTCAAATATATAAGTGTGTGATTGGGGGGTGGTTTGCTAATAAACACTAACTTATTTTTTACTTTTAATTGAAGTAAGTTGGCAAAACTAAATCGTCAATGCACTTTAAAACACTTTTAGTTATACCTTGTTATTATTATACTTCAACTAATAAGTATGTGTCTAATAGCAAAATATTAGTAAATCCATATAAGTTAAAAGAATTATGATTTTCATTATTATATAAAATGAGAAATATACAAATTACATGGAATATATAATTAAAAATAAAATAATTAATAAATATAGTATTGAATAAATTTATAATATTAAAAACAGTTTTATTTAAATGTGTTTTAAAATATACTAACTATATTATATAATTATATTTAATGAATAC
>PYAF01005464.1:59918-139472 GCA_007407185.1 Glycine tomentella
GCGTCTGCTCCAATGTCTTCATCCATATTAACTTCTTCTGACATTATACTATCATACATCCAGTCATCATTGTCCATCCTAACAATTAACAATATTATTTACCACAAAAAGCTCCATGTTTATTTGCAACAAGGTCACAAATTCCAAAAAGCCAAAAAATCATCATTCTCAGACTGTACGGATTAGCCAATCCGTATGAGGCATACGGATTGGATAATCCGTATGAGGCATACGGATTGCCAACTCTGACGATTCATACGGATTACCGCAATCCGTCAAATCCATACGGATTCGATAATCCGTACGACATAAAATAACACCACTTACCTCTAACTGTGTGACGACTCACGCCGGCCTCCGACAGCCACCCACACTCCGACGAAATGTCACCAATATTCACCAACCAAAATGAGGTTTACACCTCAGGTGACCCAAATGCGCAAAAAACACAATGCACAGCAAAACGAAATGGTGTAGCAACTGCCATACATGTCATATATGTCAGCTTTGCTTCAGGGGTACTTTTGGGTTTTTAAAAAATTTAATGGTGTAGTAGAAATTTTGCATGGTGTATGAAGTTGCACTCTTTATACTATTATAAGTTATAATGGGTGCCAAAAGTTTGGACCAGGACAACAACTTTTCTTTAAATTGTTTTTCTTAAATAAAATTAACCATTCAAAATACTTTAGCATGAGAGAATACAATATTTTCTCCTTCATCTTAAATACACGTGAGGATTGGACTGGCATTTTGTTATCTGTCTGGCCAAAAAATACAGAGAACTAAAATTAAATAAAATAAAATAAAATATTAATAGGTATAGTTCAATTAACAATATACGTTGAATATGTGAAAGATGATTTGAATTTGATTTTCATATAATACATATATTAGGGGAGGAGACATGAATTTAAAGTGTGACTAAATTGGACGAATAATTAGTTTTATAATCCGTTCACATAATCAAAATTTAGAAGAATATATCCGAAAAAAAATCAAACACCTTAATCAACATATTAAAAAAATAAAATCAAAATCGTGATCCATAAAATAAAGAGAATGTAAGTCAGTCAATTAATTTAAATCAAAATAATACTTATCATAATGATATTTTTTAATTTTTAATTTTTCATGTTGACATTCAAATTTTGACCAAGATTGGAGAAAGCCTACTGGGTTAGGTTAACCCTTCCGGTACAGTAGAGTACAGTACACAGGTAATCACTTATGAAATCAATTGAAGAAAAGGGCAAATTCAATAATTTCTGGCTTTGCCTGAAAGTGAATTCAATTGTCCTGTCCAGAACTCTTCTGTGTATGAGTTGAATTTGTATGAAGAAGGATGGTGGATCCTGAGCTTCAACCAAATCCAAATGATTTGGTATTTCCCCCAATCGACCACGAAAATCTCCAAATTGCTTCACCAGATTACCACACCCACACCCCTCGCTCACCTCCTTCACCCCAACCCTTCGAATCTCGTCTTCGCGGCTGGATTAGTATCTCCTTCCACATATTGCGTTCCAAGCTTTCATCTTTGCGGCAGAGAGGGCCAATTTGGTCAATTGGGCTGCCCGCTGCAGCACTTCTAATGTCGTGCTGGATCATCATCGCCATCAGGAAGAAGATAACCCTCACGCCCAATGAAGCGCGTCTCGTTAACATCATCAAGTTCAAAGATCGGGTTCGTAAATTTCTTCTCTTTCTTTCATTACAATTTCGGCCATGCCATCATCATCATCATTCAAATGAAATCTGAAATTATTTAGGAATTAAAGTTAATGGTAATATTGCTAATTTATAAACACCTTCTCTTAACGCACCAAAGCGCCTTTTAAAGGACACACACAACACGACAGTGAAAGGTCACGAGAGTTAAAGCAAAGAATACTTGAGACGCGATGAGCCTAACAATGTCAGCCTACTTAAGGTATAAATAATTTTCTACCCTAACAAGAAAGGTTCAGGGGTATATCTCTTTGGAAGTGGATTGAATTGCATTGATTTATAACAAAGAATGTACTGTCCTTGTTTGCCTAAAGGAGAAAAACTAATGGTTTTGTGAAGAAGGCATTTCCTACCATTATTTAAACATTGGATGTGTATGTTGGCATGAATGATTGAGTGTGTTCCGATTGAACTCACCATGATTTTTGGAAGCAACAAATAGATAAAATCATGGTTAGTTCACCACAAAAGCAAATATTTGTTGCTTCTATAATTCATGGTGAGTTGAACTCACCACTAATTCAAGCTCACACTGATTCTCTATTCAAATGCAATCATGTCTCATTTCTATTGATTCATTCTCTTGAAGATAAGCATTTTTTACCGCTTTCCTCTCTGTCCTCCTTTGCTATGACCTTCATTTCTAACTGCTAGCTACTTTTATTTACAGAAAATTGCCAAACTCTTGCACCAGATTGCACAAATGAATGAAATACTCATAGATCGTCACAAAGCTTTGGCTGCAAAAGCAGCGGCAGCGGAATGATTGCCTAAAACTTGTGAATGTGGTCACTCACATTCATAAGGAACAGTGATCGGGGCTTCACCCTGCCTAGACTGATGATCATTGATGCTGCTGTTTTCTTCTTTCTATTTTTGAAATACCACTGCTTACGTGTGCATTTTGCAATTTGCTTGGATTCTGAATGTGAGAGTTAGGTTGTAAATTAACATAGCAACTAATAGCATTCTTTGCACATGTTCCTGCTACAGCCAAGTGATTGAACAATCAGACTGGCATATCAAACCTAATCAAAGCAAATGGCTTACGAATGAGGCGCCTCTGGGGTTATATCATTCATCTGCATGACAACTTCGACGAATGAAGTTCTCCACTCTTCATGGGTAACCGCAGCATTAACGCAGCGAAGCTGGCAGAACACTCTAACTGTACTAACGGTTTGTTAACTAGGTTCTTGGTGCTCAATGTTGCATTTGTTCATGTCCTTATGTTAACTTAATGATTTTCACCATATTTGGTTAGCTTTTGGAAAATAATAAATCCCATTTTTTTATTTACTGTATTTGAGAATACATGTCATAGAACATCCAAGAACGTATCATTCTTAAGTGTTATCGAGTGAATTTTGACAATTAGTATTTATTAAACAGCCCCTGGATTAATTATTATTTAAAGAATTTGTTTAATGTTTTCAAAGAATTATTTATTTCATGCAGAATTACAGGTTTTCATTTCATTTTCTACTTTTATTCGCAAAAAAGTATGCATTACAAAATTTTACTGTCAAATGCATGTAAGAGGATTTACGGCGCAACCTCTTCAAAAGCTTAGTCAACAATGACAAGTCTGGACCCGAAAAACAAATGATGACGAAATTATACAACCTAACGATGAAAAGAGCCATGGCCACTTAAGTTTTAACCAAATAACTATGCAATTATTTGTTGGTACAATGAACGCGACACCTTGCACGTCATTCAAGTCTCTTTTTGTAATTATGCAATTATAATTTATAAGAGACATGATAATGACGGGGATATCTACGAAAGACAACAAGTCATGTGATGTTAGGAATCTCTTTAAAGCTTCCAACCAAATTAAGAGTGCCTGAGTTACCACCGGCGTCAGCGCAGCAAGAGTACTTTCACACTCCTTTTGATACTATATTAACCCACTCTTAGTGGAGTAAGCATATAATTTCACCCTCATGATAACGAGGATATTACAAAATTGTATTAAAGCATATGCTAATAGCTTAATATTAAAACTTTTCTAGCATACTATTACTAATAGTACATTCTTATTCTATGCTCATCAGACATAAGTGATAAACATTAAGCTGCTCCAAATATATATATTTTCTTAAGCTCTGAAATAGTCGTAAATGGGAAGGGAAAAAATGATTGGAAAGTGAAAACAACTTTTCAAGAAAATACAAGATTTGTTTTATTTATATTTCCATTCACAAATTGTAGAGTGCGCAGGAATGTATACTCGGAACGAAAGCTGTAACTGAAAAGAAATATGCTAATGTTAACATGTAAGAAAGCAGGGCCTCGTGAGAAATGATATTCAAATATCATGCCACTGTATTTGTCACTATGAATAACACCTTTTTGGTTCCAAGACAAAACAGTGTTGCAGTTAAAAGATGTTGGTGTCTGGTATGGATATTTATCCTATCGTTACATGTCAAAGGCCACTCCCAATATTTTGGATTCACTGTTATCACGGGGGTAAACATGAATCCAAAACATTGCAAAATATATAAAAAAATATCACTGCAAATCTTAATTGGGCAAACTATCACACACTTCCTTTGTTAAACACATTTAAGATATGCATATCAAATATAACAGAAACAGAAAACAGTAGTTACCTCATGTTACAACAGATCACAACGATATCAAGAGGACACGGAAGTATATTAATTAAGTTCGTGAATTCATTTCATGTCACAAAAGCCCAAATACAAAGGAAGCTCAGTATACAGCAGATGAGTAAATAAAATTTGTTTGCTGATTGCTCAAACCTGGAAGAAAGAAGATAACTTACGAAAGAATTCTATCCTAACATTCTCAAAGAAGTACCAAGACAACAGAAGAAGCAGAAGTTACATGTGAACTGTCCCCAAATGAAACTCCACTTCTAAATAATTACTCTCTATAATACCACCATTGAACAACTTTCTCACTAGCTATTTGATTCCGTGTTTTCCGTAGAATGTCTTCGAATATCAAACTGGTCTACAAACTCCAAAGGACTAACTGTCTCATTTCTCATCCTCTTGATCTTAGGACTCAAGAGACCACGGTGCCTGAACCCATAGAGCTTGAGCACCTGATTATCTGCAAAATTGAAAGCCCTCTCCATGCTACTGAGGCACCTCTCCACAGGATAATCTCCATAGCTCCCACACGGCTTACACCCGACGAAATGTGTCACAAACGGCCACCTCTCATCCCCCAATCCGGGGTGATACTTCTCAATCATCTCCTCATACCGATCAACCAACCCGGCCCAGTAACCGTGCAAGTAGAACGAATTCTCAAGAAACACCTTGTCCATCCACTTCTCCTTCTTGGACAGCAACAAGTATATTAATGCGGACTGATCGTCAGCCTCAAACGCCGGCCTCCCCTTGAGATTGGCTGTCAAGATCTTCCCGGCCTCCTCACGAACCGGCCCCTTGGGGCCCATGGGAGCCCAATCATCAAGCAAATCCAAAGACCACTGACAGTTCCTAAACAGAAAACTCCCGGTATTCACCGCAATCCAAGACTTCTGCTCAAACAACAAATCAGGGTAACCATGAAGCACCAAATTGTACTCATCATACTTAGACATAGGAAGCTCAAACACCATATCAGTAAAAAAAGCATCACTATCCATCCACCAAATCCACTCCACCTCAGGATGCGACAGCATCAACCTCCGAATCATAGGCAACTTGGCCCAATACCCAGCAAGTTCCACATCCAAATGAGCCAAATTATACACAATTTCAATCCCGTGCAATCTACAGTAATCAATCTTATTCTTAATCGACTTCAAAAGGTAATGATCGCCAATAGGGTTATCACAGGGCTTGGGAGGGGAACCGGTAAGGAGCAAGATGCGAGGTTTACCTCTGACGAAATTAGGGTACTCAGGGTTTTGGTGAAGCCAATTTTTGCGCTCCGTGTCCCAATTAGCGATCTTGGGGCCGAGGGTGAAGGTATCGTTAGGGTTGAAGAATTGCTGGTCGTCGGGATCGGAGGGATCAGCGTCGGATCGGATCTCGGCGAGGATGCGGTTGGTCTCCTCGATGAGATTCTGGTTGACGGCGTCGTTGTCGGAGGAGCCGAGGTTGACGCCGATGGTGCCGCGGAGGACGAGGATGGTGACGAAGCCGCAGAGGATGGTGATCTTGATGTTGTTGAAGGTCTTCTGGATCTGGCGGCCGCGGGGAAGCGCGTTGCCGCCGCGGCTTCGGGCGTTGGAGGTCGGCAAGCCCGCGCTGGTGCTGCGCTTGTGGTGGTGGTTCTCTTGCCCCATGTCGCGAAATTTGGGGGGAATTGAGTATACCTAACACGAATCAGTGGACACAGCGAAGGGTGCGGTGTGGTTAGCGAAATGCATAAATGGTTGGTGTTAGGGAGTGTTTGGTTTGGTTAGTTGGAGGGAAAGGGGAGAGGTTAGAGACAGAGACTATAGGGTGCTGTCTGAGTCTGAGAAGGAGGTTTAGAAACAAAATCATTGGATTTTGAAGAAAAAAAGACGGTGTTTTTCTTAGTGCCGGATCGTTAACACTTATAAATAAATACTAATAAGGTGTTAATATTTTACTACCTTTTCTGTCCATATTTTATACGATTTTCTTTTCGAACATGATTGGCATATACTAGTCTCAAAAATAGAAGATACATCAAATCAGTGATGTAATATGACAAACAAAAAAATACATCAAAAATAAAATTTACGATTAAATAGGTTAAAAAATGTTACTACCCTTTTTTTAATCCAGATAAAAATATATATTATAATTGAATACGAGACCAATAATAGACAATTCACATTTTTATAAAAGAGGAATACATTTTATTTTTATTTTTCAGGAATTAAAAACCCTTTATTCTATTTGTAAGAATTAAAAACATGTTTATCCTTAAATTTTAATTAAAATTCATTTTATCTTAAAAAAGTTGTATTATCTTTTAATTTTAAATATCTTGTATGTTCAAATTATTAATTTTGTAATAATACTCAAATATCATTTTGGTCTAGACGATATGCATTTTTTATTAGAGATAAATTTGTTTGAATCAAATAAAATTATTACTATGGGTGACAGTTTTTCTTTCTAATGCTTAAGTATCTTTTTATACTTTAAATTTGGATCTTATGGTTCTTTTTTTTTTTTTTTAAATCTCTCGTTTTTTTAAATGTTTTTCTAATAACATTTTCATAAAAAGAAAGACATATTTTACTCATATTGTACCTTTATTTTTATCTCCTCTTGGTCAACTTTCCAGTTGTTATAAGAAAATATGAATTTCTTTTCGCGTTTAGCATTTGGATCAAAGTCTCCTAAATAAAAAATAGATTGGGCATAAATAATCCGTTCCCTAGAATAAATCATTTTTTTTAATGTTAAAAGTGTAGACTGTAGTCTTGTTTGTGTATCAGTAAGATTTGGTTTGGCCAAAATGAAAGTCAACAAACTCCCCTAGTCAATGTTGTAGAACCGGCGAGTTGACTCGGTAGAATCGTCTGAGTCACCGTTTCCACACTCTCAATCGAGTCGACTCGGTAGTAGACTCGGAAATGGCAGCAAACTCGGTGAACTCGCGAGTCAACTCGGTTAACTCGGTTAACTCGCCGAGTTGACTCAGTGGGTTTCGAATTCCATCTTCTTCTTCCTCTGGTCCGATCTGCAACCTTTCTTCCTACGCCGTTTCTCTCTTCCAGTGACTCCCTTTTCCACCCAACGTGGTCTCATGGACCGCATCTCCCTCCGCCACTTCCTCGCCAAGCTCTGCCAGAACACTCTCCCCAACCACTGCATCTTTGCTTCCCTCTTCACCACCTGCGCCGGCCTCACTGCAGTCTCTTTCGCCCTCTCCCTCCACTCACTCTCCCTCAAACTCGCCCTCACCAAACACCCAACACCCCTTCCCCGCCTCCTCCCTACTTTCCCTCTGCTCCAAACTCCGCATGCCCCTCAATGCACGCAAGGGGTTCGACGAAATTCCCCAACCAGACAAGGTGCAGCACTGCAAAGAGAAGGAGAGAAGAAAAGTTGCAGCAGCGGCCAGTGGAGAAAAGAAGAAGAGGAGAAGAGAGATACGGACGGCGCAGCAGGAGAAGAGAAGAATATAAGGCTAGGTATTCCTTGTATTGGGCCTAAATTGCTTTATGTAACCACTTTTTTCTTTCTGCAGTGTCATATAACATTTTCGAAATGGGCTTTTCCGCTTTTGAGTTTTAGCTCATGCCTTGAAGTAAACTCTTATATACGATTTATGTTTTTACGGTTTTACGATTTAGCTCATCTCACCGATTTCACGTAGACTCTACGATTTAACAACCTTGCCCCTAGTTAAAAGCCACAAGCAAGTTTCAACGAGACACCATTAGGCATGACTCGTGAAAAATTTAACCCAAGACAATACAAATATACAATACATACGCTTTGATTATTTTTCAGACTTGATCTACTAGAGAATAAATAAACTAAAAAAAAAAACAAGATCAAGATCATAAATAAGAATTTGTATTAATTAAGGATATTTTGAGAGAAAATATTAGTGGGGAAACTTATGTATGGCATGCTTATGATAGATGGAGTCTATTCCAGCTTTAGGCCTTCTGGCATTGGACCCATAGTTGTTTGTCTCTGCTCTGTTACGCGTCCCTGGGTGGGTTATTCGCATCTTCTAGGAAGAACCACATAGGAAGCGCGTGGAATCGACTTGCATTGTAATGGAAAGTTAGATTGGAGAGGCAGAGGGGGCCCCACAATATCCCCTTAAGTTACATGTGCTTGTCATGGCCCATGTGAGGGGTTTCAAGATCTTGATCTTAAGCTCTCTCTCTCTCTCTCTCTCTCTCTCTCCCTGAAACTCCATTTTGCAATACTGACTGTGTCATCAGCCTCTCTGCTGCCACTATCTTATTGTCCTACCTGGAGGAGATAGTTTCAAAAACAGTAGATGCATCTGGAAAAGGAAAAAAAGGAGCATTTTGATTATACCAAAAATAAACCTCAAATATCAAGAGTTTGATCATATAGAGAATATTGATTGAAACATGACTTAAATGTGCTCAGCAAGTGCCTTCTGAATCTAGATGCCTTTTTAATGGAAGCTTTTCCAAGCATGTACTCTTCTTTCTACGGATACAAGGCGTGGTATTGGTTCATGCACATCGTTCAAGGAGATTCAAAGACAAACTTGAAGTAATTCAGCGATCAGAAACTGAAACAATAATCTCTGTTTTGGATAAATATGCATCCCGTGTCTTTGTAATTTAGACTTAGTCGTACGTGTTCATGTGGTGTAATTTAGACTTGTGACTCTTGTCTGTGTGTATGCTTCTTACTGTGAAATATAAGTAACCTGCTTTGCCACTGTTGAATGCCAATAGCCAACATTAGACTACATAGGGCATTAGATAAAACTAGAGGTACCGGTTTCAGATGGTAACTAAATTTCAAATATTAAAATAATGTGTTGGCCAACTACAACCTGCAACTCTAAGAATTAAGTGCGACAGCAGAAGAGAAATTAAAAAGCTTTATAAGCATTTAACCACCCCCTATTAATTAATAAAGATGCCAGAAACACATTTCCAATACCAAGCTGACAAGTTTGATTCTAAATTGTCCAAAGCTCCAAGGAAAGTCATATGGCACAAATGGTATGGCTAACATAGGCAAAAGCACCTAAAAATGTGAACTTGAACTAACAGAATAAGATGCAGTTTAACAGAGAGATCATAAAGATTTTTCATGCAAGATGTTGAATCCAATAACAAATAGTATGTAGTTCATAAGCAGTAGTAATACTAATATGAAGTTAATCTATTATAAGCAAGCAGCAACAATGAATTGTTCTTTAGAGAAAAATGACAGAAGAAAGCTGGAACAAGAACTATAACTCACAAATTAAGTTGCAGTAGATTTTTTTAGTTCTTTTTCTTCTTCGTGGCAACCGTTCATTTTCTCATCTTCATTTTCCCTGAAAATTTTGTAACTTTCTGTGGAGACTTGACTCTTGGGCTGTCCACAAGGCTGCTTTTTTCTGGCCTTGTAGGTTTGTAAACTTCTGTTTTTGAAGGATCTAAAACATCCTCTGAGCACTGAAGAGTGATGCCCATATCTGTGGCTTCATCCCAAAGCTCTCTTCCCTTTTCAAAATCCCCTCCTCTACAAAGCTTTGGAAAGAGCACATCATAAACTGGTCCATAACCTCCCATTGAACTTTTCTTCATTTTCTCAGACAGTTCAAGAGCATAATTTACCCTTTCAACCCCACAGAGAATACCAATCAAACTGTAGTAGACCTTAGGGTTTGGCACCAAACCTTTCCAATCATTTGATCCACCATCTCTTTCCCTTTACCAAACCTTCCACTCAGAAACAACACCTTTGCCACAAGATAATAGCTGACCCAATCAGGATCACAACCAGAATTTTTCATTGTTTCAAGTATTTGACGAGATTCCTTAACTCTTCTGGTCTTCCCTAGACAAGAAAGCAGTATGTTGTAACTGATCGAGGTTGGGAAAATATTATAAGACCTCATCTCCATTATGACATTTAAAGCTTCAGGCACAAGTCCTGAAGGATTACGTCTAAGATTCCTTTCACAAAGGCACCTGAGGAATGTGTTGTAGCATAACAAATCTGGGATAACCCCATTTGATTTTATCTCTTTAATAATTCTCCTAGCTTCCTTCACATTCCTCTGCACAGACCACCCATAAAGAAGACTTCTATATATGCAAGGTTTTGTTCCTGCAATCTTGTCTTTGTGATGCAAAACTACCCCTTCAGCCCTCTTAGCATGCCCTTTGGAACAAAGGGCATTAACTGCAATAACTGTAAATTCTTGTATAGGACACTTATACTTGTCTAAGTTCTTGAAAATACCCAATGCCTCATCTTCTTTTCCTAGTTTAACCAAATTCTCTCAGCTACAAGACCAAAAGTTTCTGCATCCATGACTCGACCCTCCTTCTTGAGATCTTCCATCAAAATATCCATTGCCGTGTAGTCTTACTTTTCAGCAAAAGCTTGAAGAGCATGATTATAATCCTTGTCTTCCAAATTTTGACTCAAATTCTTACTAGACCATAAGAAGAACCTGAGCAATCTTCTAGTGTGTGCCTCATGCTTACTAGAATCGATAGCCTGAGCTACAAGAGATGAAGTTAAAGAATCTTTGAACTTACTTAGACTCAACTCCAGCTCATCTAGCCCACCAACAGTGCTCATGACAATGCTGCAGAGCTCTTGCGACTGGGGATGAACAGACATTGGCTGCAATGTGGAATAATGAGAAAATGGAAATATTTGCAAATTCTGGGCACTCATATTTTGAAGCCAAAAGCGTTTCCATGCAGGTTTCAACAAGACATGCATCTTGAATTTCATTCAAGAAATTCATCAAATAGGTATTTGCAGCATTGTAACTCTAAATTTTCAGACACATGGGTTGTGCGAGATGTGATCAACCCCAACTGCACGTTAACGGGAAAGGTAAGATGCTGGCATCCACAAAATCCAGACTTTAGGAACTGCTGATGAACCTCGTGTCTTAAATTTAGGATTCGAAGCTGAACTTTCGGGGCTGAACTGAACATATAAATCATAGTTTCAAAAATTGAATTGATATGATCATGACACTGGATCAATAGTCGAACCAATGGGTCACTACTTGACCTGCATGATCTGGTCTATAATAAAAAAATATAAAAAATTTATACTTATTTTAAAATAACATAGATAATTAGATATCAAAATGTTAAAAAAAACATCATTGTTCAAGTTCAAACAAGTAACAAAGATCAAAAACATAAATAAATAGATAAATTAGTTCAAGTTCAACATATGTTCCTAAACAAATTCAGCTGTTTTCTATGGCCTAGGGACATAAACTAAGTCATTGTCATTTTCAAGAACTCCTTCATTAAAGAACTCAGAAGAATCTCCCATCGTAACTTCATGATAAAAAAAACTGTCCACTAAACTACAGCCATACCAATTTTTTTCATTTTGATAGCAGAGTACTACTTAATGTTACATTTTCTTTTTTTCATTTCTGCATTATCTATATTTTATGATATAAGGGAATTTTGCTTATTGAAATATAGACAAATGGATCATGTATTAATGTTGGATCAATTCCTTGTTATATCAGTTCATCTGGTGTTCGATGGTATAAATCATTGGTTGATGATATAATTCTACCATTTCATTTTAAAAAAACGGAAATAAAATTATTAAACAAAAAAAGAGAGGAAAATGATAAAAAAATTACCGAAACTGTTTGAGACTTTGAGGAGATTTTTGCGGCTTGAGGTTGAGGAAGTGCGAAAGCGAACTATGCACGGTTTTGCTCTTGCGTGAAGCTTGATTTCTCTCATTTCCTTCAGAACTGGTTGCAGCAAAAAAGCGTCATCACAAATCAATCGATTTTTTTTTTTTAAGTCAAGGAATTATGAAACAGAGGTGACAACTTGGTTCTTCTTTTCCTTTTTTATTTCTTCCAGTTATTATGTTGAATTGAAAATCTAGCATCCATTCATCATGCAATCAGTAAAAAGAAGCATTGATGCATACCTTTGGGACTCCAGACGACGGACGCCAGACAACGGAGCTGGACGACGGCGCCGCGAGAGGAAGGAACCTAGCCGCGAGAGAAGCAAGAACGAGGAGACGATGGACGACGATGAGAGGAAGGAAGAAATTGCGACCGCGAGAAGACAATGGATATGGATTTCTGATAAACCTAGAAATCAAACGATGTCGTTTTCGCACTGCTGCAGCAGAGAAAAAATAAATAAATAATGACCCAATCTAGGTCAACAGATCCACCACCAACTCGGCCGGTTTAATCTGGGTTGATAACATACTCAATCTATCAACTGACTCAATCCGGTCTAGCCACTGAGTCACGGTCAGGTCAGGTTTTAAAACTCCGATATTATAACTGACTAGGATTGTCGTGTCAGATCGATTGAAAGAGAGAATAACAAGGTCAACACAAGTTTAGAAAAATATTAAAATATTTTTTTTAATGTACAATAAAAAGTTCAAATATACCAAAAAAAAAAAAATAGTAATTAATTATTATTTAAATTATAATATATCATAGATTTTTAGTTAAATATGTTTTTATCCACAATAAATATATTTGTTTCCTAATAAATTTTTATTTTATGTTAAATCCCTAATAAAATAATACATTTGTTTATAGTTTTTGATATTTTATTTTAGTCTCTAATAAATTATTGAATATTGTGTAAATTTTTAAGAAAATAATAAATTTTATAATAGTCTCAACTGATAATAAATGAAAATTTTATTAGAAAACAAGTACTAAATTCGCTAATTTATCATGAACTAAAAATAAGTGTTAAGAAACAAAAATAAAATTATTATTTTATTAGAAACTTAACACAAAACAAAAATTTGTTAAAAAATAAATACAAAAATTGAATATTTATTATGGATAAAAACATATTTAAGTTTTAAATATGAATTTAATTTTGTTATACTTACATCGTTAATTAATTAAGGATTACTTTAAATGTTATTTTAATGTAATTATTATAAAAGTAAAAATAAAAGAAGTAATTATATAAAAATTAATAATATAATAATATTTTTTTATTTTCTACTTCATATTAAATTCCACAAATATTATGCCCATGTATGAATTGTTTTTTATAATGTGGGTGAAAAATAAGAAAGTGTTACCTGGATGTGAGAGATCTCATTTTTTTGTTTAGATATAGGTATTCTCTTTTAGAAGTAATCATATTTAAGATGTGGTAGAACATTAAATATGATTGATTGGTTGGGGGAAGAGTACTCAGGTATTCCTTTATATTTGACTAGTGTTCTTTTATATTGTTTCACGATGTGAAAAGAATCCAAAGAAACATGAAAGTGGGAAGGAATTCAATAAATGGGGTGAAGGAGGAAAGGCAATTAATTAGCTAACTCGCTAGGCAATTCTCTTTTCCACCTTTCCTCATATCGTGATAGTAATAGGCGTCAATGTTACAAAACCTAAGGATAGGGATATATGAGATCAGAAATTTGACTGGTAATTTCAATTGCTATAAATGGCCTCTTTGTAGTGAATAGTCTTCCATAGTAACACTGTCCAGAGGTTTCGGTTGATCATTCCACTCAACAGTTGGTAAATAGCTCAACCTATATTAGATGACTACAACTAACCAATATCAGAAATAATCACCCAGCTACTGAAACCTTGGGTTTGACCACTCTAAATTAGTTTAATAACACAACACTTTGTACAGAGTAAAATTATGAAGAGATATCAGGGTATGCTTGAGCATGTTGTAAAATTTGTTTGACAGTAAATCTCATACAATAGTTCAATAAGTTACAATTAAACAAAAGTACCATACTTTCAACCGTGTTGGACATGACCTGAAGGAGGTATACCTTCTGGAAGAGTGACGGATCATTCTTTTGGAAAAGTGATACCCAGCAAGAGTTTGTTTGATCTCCAACTGATGAGGAGAGTACCCAGGGGACTTGGATCAGCATCCCCGACAGATTGACAGCACGTGCTCATCGATTAATGCTGTCGCATGAATTTTCCATCAAAACCAGGAACAGTGTCAAGTCCTCAACACGACAGTTTTAGTGCAGGAAGGAATTCATTGGCCATTCACCCTTTGGTCAAAGGAACAATTTAAGATTCTCAAGCATCCTCAGGAGAGGAATCTCTTGCGACATGATTGTCTTCCTCTTCTTCATCATCTTCATCATAATCAGTGGAAGCAGGTTGTCCATTAAGATCCACATTAATACCATTCAACTTTCTGACAAACTGTCCCCTCACACGAGGCCGCCTTTCAGCGAGCCGTTTTCTGTTGACATACCTAATCTTCTTATCAAAGCAGCGCTCTTTCCTTTTCTGTCTAAACTTCATCAATGCTGCTTCTCTCCTATCAACTTTACTTATTTTTACTTCACATGCACTTGAACTTCCTAATGATGGCCAAGAATTAGTAGAAATCTGACCAGGTTGTAAGCAAATGTTCATTGGATAATATGGGAAGGATGTCATCCCATTTGCATGAGGAGTACACTGGGGAAGATGATTGTACTGTGCAATCATAGAAGAACCAGCATGACTCTGCAGGTCCTGGATATTCTTTTGATACAGTTGTGCTGATGATGGCATCATAACGTGATTAACAACTCCTGAAATATAATATGGATAAGCATGTTGAGCAGGCTCAGAACCATGACTACCATTTCTTGGATGCACCACTCCCTGAGAATGTTCTTCCTTGTAATGCTTTTGCTGTGAAACTTCCATCAATGCAGGTGGAGTACAAGATCTCTCAATAGAGTAAGAATCGGGGATACTATTGCTGCTGGGTAAGTCATCTTGTGAATGGTTTTCAAACATTTCTCTATTTTCATGTGTTTTAAGGTCATTACCCCCCTGTTCAGTACATGCTTGATTTATATCTTCCACCCTAACTTCTGTAGTAGTAGTATTGTCAACATGAGCACTCTCTTCAACGTTTCTCTTAAGTGTTGTTGCTTTGACATAGGTGAAAAAAGCTGATGACTCTCCAATCTTCAGTTCACTCTTCTTTGGACCAGATGAAAAATGTCCTGCAAAATTATGGAAAATCAGAGAGAAATCAGTAAAAATGACACGGGGTACTCACTTCAGCCAAACTTTATTCAACTTTAGGACTCATCCCTTTTAAACTGAGGCCAATTTTGAAATTATAACTGTAGAGCTATAGAAGGAAAAATATGATGCGCAAACTACCATCATTAGTTCTGCTGCTTGATGGATGCTGCCTTGGAGTACCTGCAACTGTAATAATAAATAACACTTAGAATGAACAAATGTATTTATTTGATTTTCATGAGAAATCAGACTGCAGATATACAGAACAGAATTGGCTAAAATATGCACAAAGATAGGAAAAACTGAAGTTTACAATAATCTATCATTTTATGGCATTGAAAAATTTGTCCTATACAACCATAGGAAGTAACTAGCAGAGCATTCCATTGTATAACTTCAAAATAAATAATGCACAAAATTACTATATAATTTTTTATTTTGAAAAATAGTAGTCAAAGGAAAAGGAGCAGCAGACCTGTTTGACGATCACTTATTCCAGGCACATCAGGCTGATATTCTGATAGAAGAGCATTGGGAAGCTCCACCACCACAGCAGCAATGGTGGCAATACCAGCCTGAAAAGATAAATGACATACATATATTATATAATGTATCATGTAACTATATCTCTGATCTGCAGTCATTAGCAGTAAATTAGATGGATCATATATTAAGCACCAGTAGTTTGCCCAAAAAGCATTAGAGCAATGCTATATAAACACCCATTTACAAATACAAAACTCTCACCTACTTTTCTGCATTACTGGATCTATACCAAAAAAGTATCACATCAACACTTCTCTACATGCATCAATACATAATCAAATGGCTCTATACATAGTTATGAGTTTTCTAGTCTCTAGTTTATATTAAAAAAAAAAAAAAGTGTTCTCAAAATTGCTATTTGTAACTTCCTTATAGTTCTATTTTGGTTTTGACCAATGCTGTTCAGAATTCACTTAGGATACTAAGTATGACTAGCATATGAAATGTAGTTTAAGATTTCATTTAAAAATGCACTATGATTCATTTACATTTAATCAATTTTTAACCATACCATTGACTTTTATGGATTTATATTACAATTTAATCTCTATACTACCATCAGAATTAATATCTCCTTTTCATGTGGAAGACAGTGCGAAACTAAGAAGCACACCATTTATATATATGTATATATATACAGACACACACACACACACACACACACACACACACACACACATACATACATACATACATACACACACAACACATTGAAAGGTTGAATAATTTGCAAAGTAAGCTCAAAGTTGATTAGAAAAAAGAAAAAAAAAAAAACACCATTTCTTATATAATCAATTTAATTTCAAGGTTTACCATGATGCACAAGCTCATCAATTTCTATACTGTAGAATCCATTAACTACATTCTTTCTTTACTTAAATACTGATTTCTAACATTTACCTCTTGTTCCTGTTGGATTGATACTCCTGTCTCTGGATTAGTGCTTCTTTTGGACTTGTCATCTGTGTCATCAGAGAACAAGGTGGTACTGTTTGTATTGGCATCACTTGGATCTGATGCTACCAGATCAATGTCATAAGTCATGATGTTGTTCTCTACAAGTCCAAGCTGCCAGAATAAAAGCAGTCGTTTCAATTTGAGAAGATCTTAGTTTAACATTGGAAAATTTAGTGAAAAATGTGAGATGCAATGGAGATTCACAAATGCGCATAAACAGTGAGGAAGCGAGCTAGAGAAAATGGGAGAGGCTACACCAACATTCTATATTCCATTATGGTTACTCCATGTAAAGTTGTGTTTATTTATGACTTTTCAATCAAAATTTTCCACATTATTCACATATGGTGAAGCCATGTAACATATTTTCATGAGAAATGAAACTACTAATCAATGTTAGATGCAGTGATCATAAACTACTTTGCTGAACACATAGATTCAATTTTAACTTAAATAACAATGTAGTCAACAAGTAATTTAGTATTACCTATTTTATGACTTAATAAAAATGCTTTTAATAGTACACCCCCCCCCCCCCCCAAAAAAAAAAAAAAAAACACTTTTGGAGTTTTGGCCATAATTTGCACCAGCAAGCTGATTGGCTTAGCTCTGGGACAGCACACAGGTGGAGAAAATGGCTGGTGGGTTGATCAGATTAATCTCAAAGCTTTCCAAGAAAAAGTGTACAGCATGAATAGAGATGCTTAAAGTCCATGGGAAAGTCAGTCATCAGTATTCATTTCATATCATCATGGAATAGAAATGTTTAAGGACAAGTGGAAAACCAATAATCATATGAATAAACAAAATATAAATTAGAAGTTGGGAAATACATACCATGCGCCTCCTTCTCCACATGTGTGTCCACAAATTTAGTAGTTCATTTGTGCGTAAAGGCTTTACTAGGTAATCTGCTGCTCCAAGCCTCAAGCACTTTACAACAATGGACACCTCATCTTGTGCAGACATCACTTAACACCCCACCCAAAAAATAAAAAATAAAAAGTCATTGATGAGGAACAGGATATAATTTGCCTAACATAAAGATTCATACAAAGTTCATTATGAAAATAAAGAATCAAGGCTTACTTATAACAGGGATTCGGCACAATTCTTTATCCCTTGCTATGTACTTCAACAACTTCATGCCTTTCTTTATTGGAAGGTCAACTTCAGCTAGTATGATATCTATATATTGCCCCTCCGCATTCAGTGCATCAATTACTTGCCTAGCTGACCTTACCGAAGTAACTGCGAAGCATAAAAAATCCAGTGGTCATATTTTCAAAAGTTGCAGCAAGCAACTCCCTTGCACAGGCTCAATTAAGACTAGCTTAGGGAAGCTAAATATTCCTCTAAGAATCATCTTTCGTGTAACACCTTGAACAAATTGGTAAGGTCCTCAAACGTTGAAAAGCAAAAATGATAATTTGCATCAGCCAAAGAACACAAATATTTGGGCAGACAACACAAATCGAGTTTAAAAACGAATGGAAGTAACTCAATAACACAAATAAAATTGTCCTTCCATATTTTTGCTAACTTCCAAATCAGAATTATCCTCAAATGAACCCAGAAACTCACATCACTAACCATTCTACCAAAGCAAATTTCAATTTAATATTTTTGACAAGACACAAGCAAAAATAATTCATCTTTCTAATTGATATTATATCATCCTGAATCAGAAGAATAATTGACACCAAAAGAAGAAAGTTCAATTCATACCCTGGTAAGAGCATCCCAAAAGAAGAGTAAAAACCTCTTCAGAACTCTTGGAATCGTTATCACACAACAAAATCCTCACTTTGCTTCTGTCAATGAATCCATCGCCACTCTTACTATTATTCCCACCAAAGTTACTTGATTTATTGCTCAAATTAATAAGTTCCTCAGTCTCAGTTTCAGCGTCCATCGTGACCACTCTTCCCTGTACTAAACAAACAACAACAACAACAACCACCACCCAATACTAAAGCTCCATACAAAATCAAATCTTGCAACCACACCCCCAATCAAGACACATAAAACTCAAAACCCATTTGTTCATATCCGCTGATCGTTGTAGCATCAGCAAAATCGAGGTCTGGGAGAGACGGCGCACGTTAGCAGCTCAGACAAAAAAAAAAAATCAAACTTTTTTTTAGCCCAGTAGTGAGATTGTGAGAACAAACATGAGAGTTTTATGTGCTTTGGATTTCAATCTGAGGAGAAAAAAAAAACCAACTATAGATGGTGGTGGGAGCTAAGGTGCGCCGGAAGAAGGAGAAGAGAAGGGGGACGTAAGATAGCAAAAAGGGTAGAGGGTGACGTGGAAAGAAGGAGGAAAGAGAAATAGAAATAGATATGAGTGGGTTAGGGTACGGATAGTTTAGTATGAGATAGAGAGCAGGCCACGTCACTCCCCAAATCTCCTTTATTTTAAGGAGACACAATCTCACCAAAATATCCCAAATCTCCTCTTCAGTCCTCTCATCTATTTCTCTTTTTTTTATTATTATTATTATATTTCATCTAAACTCGCATATAAATTAAAAATAATTAATTTTATATTAATTAATAAATTAATTCATATTATTTAATTTTTTAATATTAAATAAAAATAAGATTATTTTTAAAATATCTTTTTAGAATTTGTTATCATAAATAAAAAAATTATTAAAAACAAAACTAAAATTAAATAAATAATATTTAAAAAATGTTCATATTAAAAAAAAATAATTAAATTTACTTATATTTAACTCTAACGTATAAAATTATTTTTTCCATATACATGAGTGAAGAGAAATTAC
Source organism: Glycine tomentella (assembly GCA_007407185.1). Lineage (NCBI taxonomy): Eukaryota > Viridiplantae > Streptophyta > Magnoliopsida > Fabales > Fabaceae > Glycine > Glycine tomentella. Next base: position 79,586 of record PYAF01005464.1, read on the forward strand.
ATAACAAGTTTTGAGATTGAGATTCATGCATTCCCATCGGTGGTTTTTAAATTACAGTAGTAGTTGAGATTGCAGTGAGTCAAAGAAACCTTTACAGGGTAGGCAATTGTGAGAAAATGTAGCTAATGTAGTTGCAATTGTGATCACAATGTGATTAGAGTGAGTCAAAATATCTTAAGGGTGTAACCACAAATACAATTGCGGAATGAAACTTAAAATCATGATTCTTACAAATTTGTTTGTAAAAAAAAAAAAAACAACTTAGAGTTTAATGTGCATGTGTAAAGAATTTCAGAGTTAACTAATCAAATATCAGTGTTAATATCATTTTATTAAGATAATTATTGTAAAAATTAAATAAATTTAATAAATTGAAGTATATAATTAGATGATAATATTTTATATTATTAAAATCTATATCTCCTTAACTCATGTTTCTCTTCTCTCTCTCTCTCTCTCTCTCTCTCTCTCTCTCTTTTTTCTTCTTGAAACCACTAAGTATGTTCTTGACTTCTTATTAAATGAACATAGTACTTGTTAAATGAACCATAGTAGTATAGTACTTTATTTTATTAAGAAATAAGAATAGATATGGTTCTGCAAGTGGCATTCGTACATTACTTATAGATTTATGTTCTTTTTCATAGAGGTTCACATTATTTGTCTGCGGAAAAACAAACGAAAATCTACTTTGGATTAAATAAACTTTTAATCACTCTATTTTTTTAAATTTTAATTTTTAGTCCTTCAAAATTTATTTATTAATTTAGTCCTGTATTATTTTTTTCAATATTTTTAGTTTCTTATTTATTTTATTGTTCAAAATTAGTCCAAAATATATAAAAATAAAAGATTAAAAATGAATAAAACAACTAATTTTAAACAATAAAAATAAATAAGAGACCGAACCAAAATAGGTTACAAAAAATTAAAAGACTAAAAACACTAATGAAAAATTAACAAATGACTAAAAATTGTAAAAAAAAACTCTTAAAAGACTAAATATTTAATTAAACCTGCATTTTAAATGTCAAATCTTGTTTTAATTTAATAAATTTTGTTTATCTGTAAAAAAAAAAATAGTATTCTTTAAAATTATATGTCAGAGACGGGTACCGTACATGTTCAGCCGCACCAAAATCCAAATGCCAATTGATGTAATTATTGTCTTTTTTATTAGTAAAAACTTTTTAAGTTATCTGAAGGAAGGAATGACATCCACATCAACAGCCAACAGGAATTACATATCCTTCATAGTTTGGATCAACTGAGACTAATAGATGCAACATCCTAGGTTGATCCAACTAAATAAAACTGAAGAATAAATAAGAATTTTATAAAAATATGTCCTTGATAATTTTTTATTTTTTTATAAAAAAGACAGAACTGAATATCATGCGGTTTAAGAAACAGTAAACACGACATTGGTCATAGAATAAGTGTACACCTTTGGATTAGAGTTTGTAAATATAAATTTAAACAAAAGTATGTTGTAAATTTAAGTTCGGTGGTAGAACATAGTCTATTGGAATGTAATTTATGTTTGAATTTTTTTCTCTCAAAAATATGATTGATAAAATAAAATTTGTTTAAATAATATTAATTGAAAGTACTTTTGAATACGTAACTATCGAAAAGGATATAGGGTTTACAACATAGCATAACACAGTGTGGCTAAAATAAAATCAAGTAGTTGTTGGCATTTAATTTTTTCCATTAAATGTACCCAACAGAAAAATGATCTTTTGATAACAACCTTGATTTTGCTTGCAATTGAAGCTTGGTTCCAAGCCTAACATAGGTGTGTGTAATCATACTATGGGGAAACCAACTATGGATATGTTGGATTTTTGGTGGTTAGAATTGCAAAAGTATGATTGGAGTAAAATAAGTTTGTGATCATATTTAGTTATTCTCAATAGTATATTTAAGAATAACATTTTGCTTAGAAATTTAATTTTGGAGATTTTTAAAAATTCAGTTTATAAACTTAAGTTTGAAAATTTTAATTCAAATATGCATTATATTGAGTTTATTGAGACAAACGCAAGGTGATGTGATTCAAGTCTAATTACTCATTCTCCAATCTTGCATTTGGGCCTAAGATTCCTAACCATGTTGTATATTAATGACCTCTAAAACAAAACATGTTTGAGCTTAATGTGGGTTAATGTACAATATGTTATATGTGGTTGTTTCAACCTTAAACTCATCAATGTTTATTACCCTTAATACCATGATGGTAAATCATTGCTCTGGAATATTCTATGCCACAATAAAGACTGAATGGACTATCCATACTGAGACTCGGACATCAAGACAATAAGGCTATAAAAATCCTAACTCTGGCCACCTTAAATCATGCATATACTATATCCTTAACCTCTAGATTCTGATAATATTGACTTGAATATCGGAGTCTTGCATATACATTCCTCTAATGTAGAGCACAGGAAATCACGATTAAATGACCAGCTTATTCCCTTCAATCGCAAGGTACATGATCATTTCTTTCTACACTTTATGCTGAACAATCAGTCACATGGTGTTACTGAGAAGAGAAAAGAGAAAAATAGAAAGTTTCTCCTAGATGCATCTTGAGTGCATCTACTATACTATTAGTTGAATTTCCCACCCAAAAGATTAATACATTTCAGGCGCGCCAACGACAATGTTTGGTCTTATAATAGCATTAAAACAATCTAGTATTTTAATAATCTGATATCACAATAGGTGTCAATTATTTAGTTTAGGCTTGCCTAAGTTGGGAAATTCAAAGATGAAGCTACTTAATAATGGCAGCTTGGTCTAATGCTTTGCCAAATATGAGTTTAATATAAACAGCTCTACCATAATTCTTAGCGGATAACCCCAATTTAGGTTTAATTTTGCATTTCGTTTAGGCAACGTTTTATTGGTGATATATGTTAAGTCCACATCATCATCATAGAATTCATGGAGAAGAAACACACCTCTGAAATAAATAATTAAAATTCAATGTCGCCATTTGTTATGAAAGGATTTGCGCAGATTTAATACATATGACGATGTGATCTTTTGGCAGAAATCACAATTGTCAATCATTATAAAGGGATCCTAACGTGGAAATCACACGATTCTTCTCTTTTGCACATGATTTTATGAGAAGATCAAAGAGTATTTCCAACTAAAACTTGGACATGCCAGTCTAATAATGGGTTGGTGCAATTTATTTTCCTTCCTCTTGTGGGAGGGGAGGGGGTCTTTTACACTTAATGAATTATTTTTGGACATACGTACCCCTTGTTTGTTTGGTCCGAATAAATCAAGTTTTAAAGGCTGAGCTAGAATTGGAGCATCTAGGGCATGTTGTGAGATAAAGGATAATTCTTTCGCCACAGGGGCAGGGCCAAAGCTATTCGTAGTTCATACACTAATGCTATTATAGGAGCTAAACAAACTAGCAACTGTGGAATATGATTGAAAAGCCTTTTCAACAAGACAACGCTCAAGAAGGCTTGTCCACAATCCAGTCGTTAAGGCTATTACTTGACCCAAAATCTCCTGCTAGCGAGGTAAAAGTGCCATGTTACTAGTTCAACCAATTGTCTTTTTTGCTGGGTAAAAAAAAAAAAAAAAACCAACTAATTGTCTTATATAAACGGACAAATAATTTTGTTGGTTAATTTATTTAGTAACATTAAATTTGTTGGTTAAGAAAGTTGGTTGATTTAGTTAATAATATTAAAGTTGTTTAGTAATTTGTATCATTTTTTTTCAAAATTACCCTTTAAAATTATTAGGACTCATAATCTCTCTTTTTACTCAATTACTTTCTGCCTAATTAATATGAGTTAGTCTTCTTCAATCCTTATAAGAGAAAATGCATTTATCTTTTTAATTCATAATATTTATTATAAAGTAATTAAGGGTATTCTGGTTAAAAAATAATTAATGTCTAATTAACTTGGAAATGGACATTAGTACCCATCCAAACTCTCCTGTTTGTCCCTTAACATGCAGAATCAACTAAAGTAACCATGCCGACTGGTCATTGTTGTTTAAGGAAATAATTATTAGTCATTCACTTTACATAAGATATCAGTTTTTGAATCAATAATCCCATGTTCTTTTCTTAATTCTTATTTATTCATTTTTGCCACAGGAGAGGAAATTCATCCTGTAGTTCTAGATGGAGTTGAGGAAATCAGTGAGTTCTGAGTAAACAGAAAATTTAAAGGTATGAACATCAATTGAACTACAAACATGAAATGGAACCAACTTTACAGCATAACCAATATTTAATCTATCAACCTTAGCATGTAATAACTAACCTATACTTAATCATCAATTTCCTTCTATTTGCTATGAATGATCAATTTTTTGGCAACTAATTTAATCCCTGCATTCTGCTGATAATCATACGGATCTAAGGAGAAGATGGCATCAACAAATGTCCCAGGCATGAACAAGGAACCAAGTTCTGCAGCATCAAACTTACTGAAGAGAAGTCTTTGCACTGTTCCAGATGATTCTCTTTGATATATTTCCGTGGCATAAATAGCAATGTCTGCCACTACTGCTGTAGGTATGCTGTAAAATGAATGTTTCAGAAATCAGAGAAATTCTCATTGAGAAATCCTAATTGTTTGCCAATTAGGATCACCAAAGCAGAAATTTTGGATTAATTTTGCTATTCAATTAATGGTATTCTTGAACTTATCCCTACTTGTGATTCTAACCAGTTAATGTCATCCCTTATTTATCTATATAAAGCACAAAAACAAGGGTACCCCACTACTACCAAGTGGGATCTAGGGGAAGTTGATGTACACAGTCTTTCCCCTGCAAGCAAAGAAGTTGTTTCCGAGATTTGAACCCATGACGCTAGGTCACAAGGCAGTGACCTTACTGCTGCGCCAAGGTTCACCCTCATAAAGCACAAAAACAATAAAAGCATAAATTGATGCAGTGATTTCTAATAATTAAATAAAACCAGGAAAATAGACACAATATTGGAGAAAGCTTTATAGGATGCTTCAAACCCGTCGGCATGGAGGTCATGTAAAACTGAATGCCTAGTTTTGGGAATAATTTTAAACACCTTTATACATGTGAAGTGAAACAGTCATTTCTATTGATAAAATAAAATAACAGGTCAAGAACTTACTGCAATCTGACAGTAGGATAGTTGAAGAAGCCTTCTTTCCTAATAACAACAGGCCTCCAATCAGAGCTGCTACCAGAATCCACGATTAACTTCTGTGCTACACGGTCACATGCATCAAGAACATTACATAGACTTGGTGATGGATCAACCACAAAACTCAATCGTGGCCGGCCAGCACTATCAAAAAACTTTGAGTTTATTCCAAACCGCACTTTCAAATCAGTACAATGAAGCTGAAACAGGAAACCTTTATGCAGTAACTCTATCCTTTGACTGCCACGAAAAGATGGAACAAGAGATGCATCGATAGAAGGTATACATATTCCATCAGGTTCTAAAACAGCAATGGAGCTGCTGCAAGGCTGAGATACAGAAGATGAGGAAGCCAAATCAGGTGACTCTTGCATGGGTTTTTCCTCCATGGCGACATCTGACTTAATGGATTCTCTTTTTATTTCAGCCTCAAGAGTGCTCAAGTTAAAAGGATCTGATTGATCCATATTAGGATCTGCAATATTCGAGACATTCCCTTTTGGGCTGCTCAATGCAAAAGAAATTATTGGATGATTTTTGTCTTTGGATTCAGTTGCAGGAGATGATAATACAGAATCTTTATTCATATTTAATAAGCCCCACTGTGCTGGAGATTTCCCATTACTGCGGCTTCTTGTAGTAGCATTTGGTGAAACCCAACTATTTGCAGTGAATATATCTGGGAGACTTGACTCCTGTAAAAAAAATATAATCAATATTTTATGACAAGTTCTTAAATAATGCTGCAAAATACATAACAATATCAGGAAGGAAAGCTTTGAAATTCATATATACAAAAGATTACATGGAATAAGAATAACATATTGTTTCTTAAAATGCCTTTTTGATTATTCAGTAGGAAGCGCAGGTATTAAGGTTCCTCCATCAATCATTTTCTTAGTAACAGTAAAACCTGATTCCAGCCAAAAGTAGGGTAGTCCTGTCTATGTAAATTGTAGACTGAAAACAGATTCTAAACCAACCCCCGCCCCCAAAAGATATGGCATAGGAATTTTGATGAATGTGACTATGTGAGTAATCTGCTGAATATGAATTTTATGTGGAGACCATATAGTGATCCAACCTTAAAAAGCACAACTGGGAGATAGATACATGCACTATTGATGTCAAAAGGTAGTACGTTAAATAATTTACTTAAAGCCAGAAAATGCATCCAGGTATTTAAGAATTATAATACAAGTACTTGATGAGAATAAACCAAGGAAAAGAAGAAGAAGAAGAAGATTGGTCAAAGTGTGCAATGCTATTGCTAGCCAAGTCCTGTTAGCATCTATCACTAACTGCAAACAAGATGCCATCATTTGACTGAAATGAGAAAACAACTAAATTCTAGCAAGATAATACATTGCGCTGAGAGACTCAATGTAACCATAATTTGTTTTTCTTGATAACATTAATCAGAATTAACAAATAGTAATTTGGTTCTTTCTTCTAACTTATGATTTGAAAAGAAAAAAAAACCCTTAACTGTAACAAAAAAGAAAAAAACAAAATGAAGTCTTCGAATTAGAAATTACCAAGAATAGAACTGTTGCACAGTATTTGAGAACTTCAAGATTCATCCGAACATCATCCAAGCTCCTGAATATCCGTAGCAGCAAATATCAGCAAAGAGAAATTCAACATAAGATAAAATTGCTTGCATATTAGCAAATAAATAGTACCTATGTGTCTGGCGTCCAAGCCCAAAATAAGTAGCAAGAGTAGCCATCTGCAACGAACATGAATTAATTAAATACATCACAAACTTACATACATACATATATACATACATACATACATACACTAACTGAAAACGGTAAAGAAGAGAGTGTTATGAATTTTGACGATAGCTAGGTACCTTCATGTCACCGGCTCTTCTACCAAACTTTTGAGTCAACAAAACCAGCGAGTCGATGGTCCCCTTAGGTTCAGGCGGTGGCTGATTAATCTCAGCAAACGCATCTCTAATCCGAACACAGTCGAATCTTATGATGTTATGCCCCGCCCAAATCCTCCCTACACAGTCAAAATTCAGAACAATTGATTAATTTTAGGGGAGAGAGAGAGAGAGAGAGGGGTGAAGAAATGAAAGAAAGAAACCGTGGAGGAGGTCGTAAACGAGGTGAGCAATGTCGGCGAAGGTAGGGGCGGCGGAGACGGCGGCGGCGTTGATGCCGTTGCAGCGCTCGGACAAGGGGGAGATGACGGAGAGGTTGGCTGGGCGGATTAGAGTGGAGTAATCGCGGAGCTCCGTGAGCGTCCTGGGGCAAACCAAAATGGCGCCGAATTCCAGAAGCGCAAAACCCTGCCCCGCCCGGGTCGGAACGCTCGTCTCCACATCGAAGAACACTATTTCGGATCGCTCTTCACCCATTGGAACAGTAATTTGTAACCAGAATTCAGAATTCAGAAATGAAATGAAAATTGAAGATTTGTTGATTGGAGCTTAGTGGAGCAGAGCACAACATATATATATGAAGGAAGGACATAGTCGTTGTTTAAGTTATCACTAACCCGCTCATGAGGTATATGTCTTGGTATCTCTTTTCGTTTCGTGCAATGCAAGCAATCCGTTGGGAGTTATGTTAGTTGTTAGTTTGTTATACTTTGCTTCTTCAAACACCATAGCATATAGCAGACTTCTCAAGCATCAAAAATATACTATTTGCATATACTACCTTTCTGTCTTCATTAGTCTTAACATGTCTTTTACAAAACACATCTCTCCATAACTCTGCGTTGCTCATATGAGTAAAATAACATCCGTTGGAATACACATTGATTTCATAATGATGGATATCATTGGCACTTCTAGTTCCGTGTTTGTTTGTAAATAAAACACTGAGAGATGGCATAATTGTACAAGTACATAAGCTTCTAATTAACTTCTCAAACCATTGCTCAGATATCAGAATGATTAATATCATAGGCACCTTTATTTCCGTGTTTGTTTGTAAATTAAACACTGATAGGTGGCATAATTGATGGGATACTATTGCATATACCTTTTCAGTCTTCATTAGTCTTAACAAGTGTTTTACAAAATCAATGGATAAAATACTATTTATTTTTTAAGATTTAATTTTATTTAAATCTAAAATACTATGATAATATACTATTAGTTTTTCTTACCAATAATTAATTTTTAAACAAAAATATATTTATTCTTTATTATTTCATTTTATTCCAATTTTGTAGATATATAAATGCTATAATTATAGCATATATTAATACTTATTACAAGTTGCAACTTTACTTTTTTTTTTCTGTTAAATTAGTTACTTTAAAATATATTGCATGTGAAATAATCACAAGTAATGATTTTATAAATATTGGTTAAATTTAAAATAACCCATAATATTTTATGGTTTCGGCTAAGGTAAACTAGGGTAGTTTATGGTAAACAACTAAAAATGACTTGTAATAATTGATAATTTTCACCTGTTAATAACAATTATATATATATATATATATATATATTTTAATTCCCATCATTTTCAAATTTTCATTTTTTTACCCCTCCGGTAGTCTTTGATTCTAATGTTAGGATTGTAATTGGTACACAATCCACAGGCATTACTTAATCCACAGATCAAGAGATTCTACCAACAACCAAATAACCACTAGGCATTACTCAATCCACAGGTCAAGATGTTCTACGAACACACACACAAAGCAGAAAGAAGGGGGAAAAAAAAGTGTGCCACAACAATCGCAAATTGTATCATTATCATCGTGCAATTGAGAACAAAAAATTTAATTTACTCCAAGATGAAACCCATTAATTCCCATTACAACAAATTATAAAGCAAGCATACAAATACAAGAACTGAAAAGTGCAACCACATATGTGCTTAAACAGATAAACAGAAGTTGCCTTCTACTTGTCATCTTCGTTCTAGGTTTTATAAATCTACAACTTGAAGATACGAGTCTCGAATATATGGAGTTTAAGATATACTAATCTCGTGAAGGAGCGTTATAAAGGTTATTTACCATAAACCACCACAAGATAACTCACCGTAGAAGTAATCATATTTTTATTTTAAATAATAATTAAGGATTTATAAAATTAAGAAGTAAACCATTATGTATATATGTAAAAGTATACTTTTTTTAAATGATTTTAATTTGGTTCTAACTTCAATTATTAATTCTCCATTTGTTAGTGTCAGATCACTAGTTACACTATACATATTGGGGGATTTTTTAGCGACATGGTCCCAAAATGATTCATTCATAAATTTGTTACTTCAGTTGACTAGGTAAGACTATTTGGATTAAAGTTGGAAAAGTATTTTGTAGATTCCAATGCTTATTGTCAAATTCTAATGCATAAAATCAAGAATTTGTTATTAGGAGGAAAAATACTTTTAAACTCTCACAACTGAAACCAAGATGTACTAGGTAGAAATGAGAAACATGCTACAATCACCGCTCTACATTTACCGCTTTAGTCATCACCGCATGCCAAAAACAAAACTGTTTACTGGTAAATACCGGAGAATTCTAATCCAAAATGAAAAAAGGCACAAATGCTGAAAGAATGAACCTACAGATCTGGAATCTATCATCACGCACTAGCAAAAACCAACACAAAGTGGAAGCAAATAGGAAAAAAATTCTGCTATGAAGCTATACACCTCGTCGATACTCAAGTTGCTTTGTGTTCTCCAGTAAAATCTGACAACCAACAAAGAAATTGTGAATTAAGCTATGAAATGAACGTAAACCATGTTTTGACTCCTCTTAGTATAATCACAAAAGTGACGAAAGGTTCTTACTTCTCGAATATAGTTTGCTATTGCTTTGCAGCCTTCAATTGCCAGTTGCATAACATTTTCCAAAATGTCAATTGCTAGTTTAGAATTCATCTACGGCCAGCAACAAAAGGAATTAGTGCAAATAAAATTAAAGTAGGAGCTTTTCGTTTCCAAATTACGGAATATGGCAGTCAGTGAATACTAGAGAAAATTTGAAAGAAATAAACTGGAGTACAAAAGAAAAGCTTTGCATCTTTTCATAATTATGATACAGTGGTAAATTTCTTGTTAAAATTTTCAAGCTTCTCAATCTCAATCAACATTTATAATCACGCAGTTTGAAACAAATACAGCTTCGTAAAATTAATCTAAGAGGAATGCTAGTAACAAACTCACTGATACATCTTTATTATTAGATATAATTCACATGAGCCCCACTAAATGATGTGGGTCTGCCTCTCAATTTTGTAGCTCATACATGAATTATACCCTCTATAATAGTTTATAAGAAAAAATATGCGCTGCTAGTATTTTTCATCAGTCTAAAATCAAAGAATCAAGTGTTAACAGGTATATAAAGTTGGGGTGTGCAAAAAAATCAGTTCAGATTGAACTGGATTGTAACCGAATTGGTTTTTTCCCGAACTAGTTTAAGAAAAAAGGAGTACACTGTTTTATAAAACCAATTTAGTTAACCGAATTGTTTCTACAAAACCAGTTCAATACGGTTTTCACTTGAATATTTTTTTCATTTGAAAAAAATAGTTTGAAAATCAGTTCGAAACAAGTCTAGCTCTTAGAATAAGTTTAAAACTGGTAAAAAATCAGTTCGGCTCAGAATCAATTTTTTTAAAACCAATTCGATTTTAAACCGGTTTCCAAACCAGTTTGACTATTTGGATGTAAATCCGAATCAGTTAAAACAGTTTAAAATCAATTCGATTTGGTTTTTTTATGGAACTATTTTTTGCACACCCCTAATATTAAGGATGTTGATAAAAAAAAAGTATATAATATGATACAATGAGGGAAAATAAGTTAGACTTGTGACAAGGCATTAACTGATACTAAACAAAAGATTTGTCAAACACCCACCAAAAAGTACAGGCACAAATCACTGTATCAAGAACCTTTGCCAAAAGTAAAATGGAGGTTTGAATTTTGCTCCTCTAACACGAGGGATGCATTATAGAAGGGTAAATGCAGTTATTTGTTGATTGAGAAACCAACTCAGATCATGACAAAATAGATGCGTGTGTATTACAAATTATCGAGTTGTTAAATCTGCATAGATAAGCTTATTTTGGGGGTTTCCAAACATGCACACCTACTCGGCTACTCCCTTGACTAATCAAGATTATAACTATGAAATATTCCCTCTAAGGTACAGACATCAATTGGAGCCAAATCCAAAATCATGTAAGTCTAATAATGAGAACAATTTTAGAAGAAGGGAGGGGGATTACAGCTTCAAAACCAACAGGCTTGTTGGATAATTTCCGTTTTTTAGTTGATTGATAATCTTATCTTTATTTGAGAAGATATTTATTTGATAAGATATAATAGATATCTTTTAATTGATAAGATATAATCTTATTTGATTTGATGGCTTAAGACCCAGCCCATTTCACCCTATAAATAGATGAGTAAGGGTGGAGGCAAAACATACAGAAATTTGAGAGCCTCAAGTGACAGTCTTGAGTGGCATATTTGAGCAAGCCTCTGTGCTTACATATTTGAGAGATTCTTAGAGAGTTTGAGTGAAACACTCTAGGTTTCGTTTGAGTGACCACTATTGTTGGAGAGGTTGAGTGTACCACCACTTTGGTGTGTTTTTGATTCATTGTAACTCATATTTGTTATAGTGAATATTTGATTTGGACTTGGTCCCGTGGGTTTTCCTCTTCGTGTTGAAGAAGGTTTTTTCCCACGTAAAACAAATTCTGATTGTCTCTCTCGCTCCTCTTTTGATTTCCGCTTCCGCATTCATTTTGATATTTGAGGATCCGAGATAACCCAACAGTGGTATCAGAGCCCAGGTTCGAGGGTTCTGAAGGAGCCGAGATGGAGACCAGTGGCATAACTCACGACGGAGATATGTTCAAGTTGACCGCAGATAACTTCAACTATTGGAGGTCGATGATGGAGGATCATCTTATCTGCAAGGATTCCCATTGTTCTTGAAGAAAAGCCGACTGGGAAGTCGGACAAGGAGTGGGAGATCCTGAGTCGGAAGGCCGTGGCCACAATCAGGAAATACATTGACAAAAGCCTCTTTGAGCACGTGTCCGAGTTCACAAATGCGTACGAGTTGTGGAACAAGTTAGAGTCCATGATTCAGAAGAAGACTCCCAGGAACAAAGCACACCTGGTTCGCCGACTCGTGAAGCTAGAATACAAGGACGGCATGAGTATGATTGAGCACCTCAATTCCTACAAAGGAATTTTGAATCAACTGTCCAAAGCCAACATGAAGATTGATGACGAGATGCAGGCTTTGCTGTTGCTGAGTTCGCTACCGAAAAGTTGGGATACTTTAGTGGTAACGTTGAGCAACTCGGTTCCAGAAGGAAACTAACGATACATTGTCGTGACCAAGGCAAGCAAGGAGATGTTGTGGATGAAGAAGTTCCTTATGGAACTCGGCCATGAACAAGGTAAGTACGAGCTGATGTGTGACAACCAGGAGCGCAGTATTTTGTCTCTTTCATTGATGACCACTCCCGCAAAGTGTGGGTCTACCCGTTGAAGACCAAGGACCAGGTACTCCAATATTTCAAAGAATTTCACGCTATGGTGGAAAGGGAGACTGGCATGAAGTTGAAAGTGGTCAGATCTGATAACGGTGGTGAGTATCGTGGTCCCTTTGAAGCTTACTGTAGAAAAGCCGGGATCCGACTTGAGAAGACGCCCCCAAAGACTCCTCAGCTGAATGGACTTGCTAAAAGGATGAACCGCACTATTGAGGAGAAGGTCCGAAGTATGCTATCGAATGCTGGACTGGCGAAAGCATATTGGGGAGAGGCAGTGAGAACAGCGGTTGATTTGATAAATCTCTCACCATCACGACCGCTGGATGGAGATATTCCAGAGGAAGTCTGGATAGGTCGGAGAGCGACCTATGATCATCTGAGAGTGTTTAGATGCCGAGCCTTCGTACATGTCCCTAAAGATGAAAGGGCGAAGCTAGATACGAAGACGAAGGAGTGCATATACCTCGGTTCGCCAAAAATCGAGTTTGGGTTCAGACTATGGGATCCTATCAAGAAGAAGATAGTGAGAAGCCGAGATGTGATCTTTCATGAAGATGAGACACTTCATGACATCTCGAAGCCCCAAGTCCGGGTTACTGTCAGACGTGAAGAACTCGGCCCTCGTGACCGAGGTGAAGAACCCGTTCCTCTTGTACAGACTGAAGCAGGGGGAGAAACTGAAGATGATACCCAGCAAGAAGTTAATGAGAACCGAGATGAAGATGATGATTCGAATTCTCAAACGGCTGATGAAGAACAGTCGAGATACCCCACTAGAGAAAGAAGACCTTTTATGAGGTACCCACCTGATGAATATACCGTCATTGCTGAAGATGGTGAGCCTCAGAGTTATGATGAGGCCATAACGAGCTCGGAGAAAGAAGCGTGGAAGAAGGCAATGCAGGACGAGATGAATTCCCTGCATGAAAACCAGACTTATGAGTTGGCCGAGATGCAAGGCTACTCGGATGCCGACTTAGGGGGAGATTCCGACTCTAGAAAATCGACGACGGGATATTTGATGAGATTTGTTGGAGGAGCAGTCTCTTGGCAATCAAGATTGCAGAATTGTGTGACACTATGGATGACCGAGGCCGAGTACGTTGCAGAGTACTTGGCAAAGTGCACACCGATTTGAACTAGTCCGATATGATGACCAAGCCGGTACCAGCATGGAAATTTGAAGATAGCTGTGAAGGAGCCGGACTGATGAATTTGGCACATTGAAGCCGAGAAAGAAGGCCGGGATGTTGAAGTTGAAGAACCTCGGTCTCACTAAAAAACGGAAGGGGGAGATTTGTTGGATAATTTCCGTTTTTTAGTTGATTGATAATCTTATCTTTATTTGATAAGATATTTATTTGATAAGATATAATAGATATCTTTTAATTGATAAGATATAATCTTATTTGATTTGATGGCTTAAGGCCCAGTCCATTTCACCCTATAAATAGATGAGTAAGGGTGGAGGCAAAACATGCAGAAATTTGAGAGCCTCAAGTGACAGTCTTGAGTAGCATATTTGAGCAAGCTTCTGTGCTTACATATTTGAGAGATTCTTAGAGAGTTTGAGTGAAACACTCTAGGTTTCGTTTGAGTGACCACTATTGTTGGAGAGGTTGAGTGTACCACCACCTTGATGTGTTTTTGATTCATTGTAACTCATATTTGTTATAGTGAATATTTGATCTGGACTTGGTCCCGTGGGTTTTCCTCTTCGTGTTGAAGAAGGTTTTCTCCCACGTAAAACAAATTCTGATTGTCTCTCTCGCTCCTCTTTTGATTTCCGCTTCCGCATTCATTTTGATATTTGAGGGTCCGAGATAACCCAACAAGGCTCTATGTGAGTACCGATTAAAGAGAGAGCAATAGTTGAAAAAAGATGGATCTCATGGGTTCAAGGACCTCTACAAAAAAGACTAAGACCCACAGTCACGACGGTAGAAAATTTCACAATAATTTAGGCCCAAGAGCCCGAGAGGGAGCATCAAATTTTTCCTTTTCCCTGAATTAATATACTTTGTTGACTATAAAAGAAATACAGAGAAAACAATAAGACATGAACATTAACCTGAAGCAGTGTTACTTTATCCAGCTTCGGCAGAATTCCCAGAGTTACATCAGGACCTCCAGCACCATCTTGGATAAAAGCCAAAAGTGCTTTTGAGAGCTTTTCTACTAAAAATATAATGTTTTTTTCAGTAGAAAAGCTCCCAAAAACACTTCTAGCCTTGTATCCAAACAGACTCTATCCATATACAATCAGCAACTTTTAATAACTATGACAGCCCATGCATCAGAAGTTAACTGAAATAAAAGAAGACACACCACCCTTGTATATAACAAGTTAAAGTTTGAAGTAAAAACAGATATATACCAAGCAGAGGGGTGCTATTAAGTTATCCAGCACTACAGGAAGTTACAGGGTCACGCATAGGGATCCCAGCATCGGCAAGGGCCAAAGTTGCAGCATTTATACAAGCAGATCTAGTTCCTGTTAAGGGCATGTCAAGAACAAAAGTTATATTAAAGTACAAAGACATGTTTTAACATTGCCAAAAAATAATGGAGATGTATTAAAAGAGTAGAAGAGAGAGAAAATAAAATGACAATGAGAGAAGAAAATCACAGGATCCCATTATCATCAGGTCTTACTTACCTTCATCAGCTTGAAGAACTTGGACATAAATATCTATCTGCAAATTTAATAACTAAATCATTAGAAATTAAAATAATAAAAAAAAATTACATTTTATACAGAAATTCTGAATGTGTAATAAAATCTGGGAGCGCGGTAATAAATGTGTCAGTATACATGCTTCCATGGTTTGTCTAATAACCAGAGAAATTTCAGTAGCGTGAGAAAACTTCAATCAACTAAAGTAAAACAAGAGGTCATCCCATTATCCTTGTGTAAGAGAACCTTACAGTGAGAACAAAATTAAAACTCTGAAGAAGCAAAACAAGATAAAATTTATGTCTACAAACATTGATGGCTAAGCCATTCAAAACTACATGCAAATTTTGGCCAAAAATGACTCATGAAAGTTAATGCTTGAAGAAAAGATTAAAAAAGAGGGGAGGGCAGTAATGGTTTTTATGATTTTACTTTGCACTGCTCTATGATACATAGCCAATTGATGAGCATGTAGTAGTCAATCTCAGAGGTGAGATGAGGAGCAGCCAATCCCAAAAATACTATAGTAGGTTAGTAGATAGCAATTAGCAAGGTTATACCGAAAATTATGTATACAGGATAAATAATTTATACTGTATAATGTATACTCATAAATGCTAAGAAAACATTCACCAGTTTTGCAGCTAAATTCCTACTTCAGTAAAAAGATGAAAAAGTCCAATTCACAATTACAAGATATTCTTAAGATATTGATTCTGTTAATGCAACATTCCCTCTCATACTATTAGTCCAATATCAAGCAAAAAACTTAGAAGTTAAACAAGTAAATGAGCAAGACCTGTCACCCTTACGTTTCCTAATGCGATCTCCAGAGCTAAAATTAGCCATGCTGTACTCACACCGAACCTACAGACAAACAAAGCAGATAAACAGCAATTCAGTTATTATTACAATGCATATAAATACACTAAAAATACACTCAATGTATTATAAGTTAAAAGAAAAAAGCTACCAGAGCATGGTTACTTATTTGTTGGCTCCTATTTTGCACCTCAAATGGATAGAAGTTACCAAAGAAAAATAGCAAATTATCTAAAGCTCATATGCAAATTCAAAGCTTTTTTTAAACATTTAAGCTGATTAACACCCAAAAACGATATTTACCCATCTTCAAATTACGTAGATAACTATTCATAAGCAAGGTAAATAGATAAACAGTACCCATCTCAAAAATAGCAGAACTGGTTTCAAAATGAAAAAACTTTATGGTCAAATGCTTTGAATGAAATAACAAAATTTTTTAAAAACTAAAAAGCTAAAATTCATTTACCCATCTGCTTCGGATACAGCACCAATCTCCCCATGAATTTGTCGCATCTAGGATGTACCATAAAGAGGGGAGAAAATGGTAAGGGCAAAGATCAGGAGAGAAAGAAACAGAAAATCATCATAGGTTTAGGTGATACTTGGAGTGAGTGTTTATTTCTGAAAACAATTTATTTTAAATTTTCAAAATTTAAAAAACATGTATAAAATAGAAAGTATCTTAAGTGTCTTTATAAAAAAAACTGAAAACTTTGATTTGTTATTTTTAGTTTTTGGAACATATTTTCAGAGAAAATATTTTTTAAATTTTAAATAAACTTATTTTCACACTTAATATTAATAGTTTGTGATACATGTACGTGTATTTTATCACAGTCTTAACTGCTGATTTTTTAATCAACAGTTAAACTGATTTTGAAGAATGAGTATTGAGTAGCTAAGTAGTCAATATTCGCTTACGCTGTTGCAGTTCTGCAATAGGGATTAGGGACAACAAAGGTTCTTGAACAACTCTTTTGGCGCTTCCAGGAACCAAACCTTTCATCAACAACGCATTGTTTTTCTGCTGAATACTAAACTTGTGTTTTCGCGGGAATGGATACTTATGTTTTTCCGTTTACACAGTTAAAACGTACACCCAAGCTCATTTAAGATCGACCTTGACTTAATTAATTCAATAAAACGGTTATTTTTAAAAATTAATTAAGTAGGTTAATTTATAAAATTTTAGAAAATCACCTGATACGTCGGTTTATTTATAAATAATATTATCTTCATATAACCTTATGACATAATATAAATACTTTAAATTTTATATAATTAAAGTTTATAATAAATAAATATCGTTAAATATAAAAGCTTTTTTCATTTTAAAAAAACTACTTTTAAGTTTTTTTACTTCAACTACTTTTAGTTAAAACTAAAAACAAGAGCTAAAAAATAAAAGTTGAAGTTGTTTGTTGATTTTCAATTTTTTTCTTCAAATTAAAAGAACCCTTTAAAAAGAAAATTTATTTGATATTTTTGTAAAAAAAAAACTTTGATTTTGTTTAAGGTAGGATCTTGTCCAATAAAAAATTATATTTATAAAAAATAAAAACATTAGTAAAATTAATTTAATAATAATTTTTTTAGATTATTTTTAAATTATAAACAATAAAATTATATATAATATTAATCAAAGAAATTTAAATGTTGATTACAAATGATAAAATATTTAACTAATTCTATATTTTTAATAATATTTTTAAAATTGAAAAATTAATACAATCAAGCATTAAAAAAAAAAGTCTCTCAAAATATAACAATAAAATAAGATACACCGTAAAATATAACAATGCAACAAAGTAATAAAAAAATGGCATATAAGTGAACAAGTTTAACTTAAAAAAGCTCTGTATATACTCCTAAAAGTTCCTCTTGTTAGCTTTTCTAAAAACTCATTTCAAATAAACAAAAGGAACACATAAAAATCCCCAATTGGATTGTGATTTTTGAAAGAAAAAATATATTTTTATCTATAAAAACACTTTATCAAAGGAGTCGTTCGACGAAATGAAGGATAAAGAATGTAAGATAGAGAAGGAGAACACAAAGATTTATACTCTAGTTTATTGTTAATTATTTACATCCAATTTTTTTAACCCGAAGGATTTCTACTAAACAAACTACTTACAACAAGTTTTTTTTAAGGCTTTTACAATAACATTAATTATCTTAACCTAAGATATAATATAACTCAACTTGAATACTTTTTTTTTCTCAGCAAGTCTCTTTAGACTTTCACAAGGATAAGTCGATTTTTTTTTTGTAGTTGTCTAGAAAGTAAGAATGTATTAGAATGTATAGAGTGTGTAACTTTGTTCTTCATAACTCTTGAACCTTCTCATAAAAGCTTGAGGAGATATCCATTGTGAAATAAGTTTTTTTCCCGCTCGACCTGTATTAAATGCATGAGATAGATATGAAATCACATAAAATTGATCGACGAGAGTCTTTTCTTTTTCCTAATATGTTAAGATATATTTTGTCATTGCTTTAATTAGCTACTTCAATACTTATTCTGACAAGTTAACTAGTTTTTCTCTTTAGCATGTGTTAAGAATAGAGCTGATATCAAAGTTACACCTGATTCATAATAAATGTAATACAACATTCGAAAAGGCAAGATAATATATGATCAATGCAACACTTTGTCGTTTTCGAAAGAAGTATTTAAGGTTTTAGCTATAGGAAACACTTAGTCTAAAAATAGGAGCAAGATAGCGTATACGATTTTCTCTATGAAAGCATTTATGTTACAAAAGTGTACGCTTTTTATAAAGAGTAAATGGACACTCCAATTAAGTGGACGCTTATGTAAAAAAACAATGGTTAAGCAGATATTGGATGCTTTCATATATAACGCAAATAATTCAAAGTAAACTCAAAGCAATTTGTATGTTAATACTCCCTCTTTTGTCATCAAACAAAAAGGTGTAAATAAAAACACAGTTTAAGGAAGAAAAAAAATACATACAACTGTTTTTTCAATCTTGTCGATAATGTACAAGTTATTAAACTCTTAATATTGTTACATAATTTTTTAACATTATTATTTGACAACAAATAAAACTCTTAACCAAAGAAAAGTAGAGGAACCAAAAATGTTAAAAGTTTTATTTAGAGACTAAAAGAAAAAATTCAAAATTTAAGAATAAAAAATATTATACCTTTTAATGCATATATTAAAAATATAAAAAAAACTCAATGTTTACTACATAATGTAAATGGACGATACAGAATTATTTCTTTTGAAGTATTTCTTTACGTCAAATTGTTTGTCAGTCTAGAATATATCAATTACTTTTTTTAATAATATTTTTTTTGTTGATATTTCAACCTACAATGATTAATCTTTTTTATTATACACCTAACTACTACTGCAACAAATTATTTGACCTGAATTCTGAACTCAGAATGTAGTTTGAAGCTACCTCTGTAATATCAACATTAAGATTTGGTACATGAATTTGTGCTTCTTTAATTGTTCATCTCCATTTCTCCTATTTTTTTCATCGTAAACGTTAATTTATTAATTTTGTTAGAAATATCAATGGAAAGATTTGAATTCATAACCTTTCTTTTATCTTCACTCTTCTCCAACCACTAGACCAACCTTGAACCTTATATCTCCCTCTATTTCTGTTGCATCTTGTGACATCTCAAAATTTCAATCCATTTCTAGTATAAAAAAAAAAAAAAAAAAAACAGTTTGTCTTGTATTGATATAAGAAGATTCGTACTTATATAGCACAAACATGGTGGGGGAAATGAAGATTTGAGTTCATATTAATTGCAATTCATTTTGCCTGGGGCAAAATATTTGGCAAGTACCGAAAGAAAAAAGTAGAAGTTGGAATTGGAACATCAAGCTGCAAACCGGTGAGATCTTTATTTGGAAAGAATAAAACGTGAGAACAATTTATTTAAAGCTGCAAAATGTAGTAGTTGGCAAGCGATAATAAATGAACTTGAAGTTGCAACCCAAATGCCCAATGAACAATTATGAAATACTACCATCTTAATTTGATCACAGCAACAGTGCTGCAAAACTGATGGATATTGCAAGGATCGGATTATTATTTTTCCATAATAAGCTAAACAAGTTAACCAAAACAAAGTGTTGCTACGTCTAACATACATTTTACAATACAAACAAAAGGCTGGACAAGACATTTGTGTGTTAGTTCTGTTAATAAATATCTGTTTTTTTAAGTTATTAATAAATATCTGTTTAATATATTCAAAATTGAAAATATTTAATATTTTTCTTTATTGAATTATTAATAAGAAGTATTTTAGATATCTCATTATTCTATACCAAATCAGAAAACACTGACAACTTTTTAATGCATTTTGAACAATTCATAATTCTCTTTTTTTATAATCATCTCAATATTAAATATTTTTATGTTTCTATACATTAAATATTTTTACTTTTATTTAGTATTTTATTTTAAAAGATTAAAAATATAATAGTATGTCATATTTTTATTATTAAGTAAATTAAATGTGAATTTTGTTAAATATAATATTACTACTTTTTTACATCATTAAGATGGTTCCAAAAAAAGTGGCATCCACATGTACGAAGAATGAATGAGTATCTCATAAATATTAGACTTCACAATAAATTAAAGATTTAATTTTTTTTAACAACCATTATATTTAAAAATAGGTCTATATTTCTTATAATGAAGCATATAATAAGAAAAAAGTACATTTAATAGTTCTGCATTAGTATTGTAATGTGACAACTAAAATGAAATATTTTTCTCCACTAAAATGTAAAAATAGTGAGAATAATTATTAACCAGGTTGATTAGTAGTCACTCCCCTTAGTAGTTGCTCAATTAATAGGGGTGTGAAGTGTGGACACAAATTTTGTGGCTGGAAGTGCTGAAAATAATGTTAATTTTTGGCATTGGATCTGAAGATGTAGTAGTACACTGGTTATGGATAATTATGGCTGGACCTTTTAGAGCCTATCAACACATCAGTGATCAGTGTGGCTGTTCAATACCACAAGCAAAGCAATTTCTGTGATAGGCGTGCGTGTAAAATTTAAACATGAGGGGATTACCATTAATTACAAAATTTGGCTGGTACCAACCACCTCACAGTCCCATGCGAATGACGTGACTTTGTTTTTCTTAACCTCCTCCATAATTCTATATATTATATTGAATCAAATGACATGGTATGGTAGTACTACCATATAACAAAGTACTATTATTATTAGTATTATTTTCCTTGACCTTAGCAAGTTCTATCATATCATCAAATTACATCATCTTCCTTTTGATTTGATCTCTAGCTAGCTTTCAATTCATTTTCTCCATTACCCCAAAATTTGGGCTCTTTCTTATCCTTTCTAATCTAATCCCATCATCATCATTATCACCAATAAACAACAAGAACATCAGCAGCCATGTCCTTGAAGTTTGCACTTTCTGACACACCCAGATTCTCCCAGTTTTGGTTGGGCACCATGGAAACTGGAAGAATCCAGGGACCTTGGGGATTTCGCTCTTTATCCAAATTCGTTTTGTACACCATTTCTGGGGCCCTCACCGTGTGTTTTGCCATTGGTAATAATACCTTTTGATTATTTTTTTCCCTTCAGGGATTAACTGTTTCTATCCAATATCGTCAATTCTCTGTTTTGATTAGGGGGGCGTCAATAACACGATTCTCGTTCCCCTAAAGTTAGAGCCTTTTGACTTTTGTTATACTGTTTGCTTTTGATTATTAAGGTGTAATTCTCCAGACTTGCTGTTAGGTAGAAAGTAGAAATATTAAATTGTATGCATATATCAAATTTGTACTGGGTTTTTTTGCCCTGAACTGTTGGATTTTTTTATAAGACAAAACTTAGAGGCAGTTTTTTTAGGTAATTTTAGTGTTGTTTTCCTATTGGAATTGAAGTTTCACCTTGGCAATCTCCGTAATAAATATTGACTTTAAAAAAACCAACTTAGTTTTTCAGGTGAAATTCTAATTCTGATGGGAGAACAAAGCTAAAAGCAACTAAGTAACTGTATTTTAAGCTTTGTACTTTTTTTATGACCTGAATTGGTGGTGGTATGAGATTTATGGTTGGTGTGCTAGTTGTTGGTGTAGGTGCTATTGTTTACAAGGGTAGAGAATTTGAAGGGTGTAGAATGTTTGCCTGGCCAGTAACCACTATTTCAGTGTTGCACAGGCTGTGAAGTTTGGTTTGGTTTGGTTGGTCTCATGTAATTGTGTTTTTTGGTTGCAGCTGGGGCCCTCACAGGAGCTATAGCTGGTGCTCTAGCAGCTAAGGCTACTAAGAGTGGTCTTCTCCGGGGAGTTTCATTGGGTGCCATTGCCGGCTCTATACTCTCCGTGGAGGTGTTGGAAGCTTCCCGTGCCTATTGGTGTATGGAGCAAACCGGCTCACGGGGTGCATCATCTATGGTTGGTAGTCATTTTCTTGTTGATTTTCCTTGGTCTCCTTGTGAGTAAAGTGATTTGTAACTTTCAAAATTATGAGGCACAATATGGTTACCTTTTTTTAAGTTTTTATGCCTAGCCTGTTATATGATTAGCCTTTATGAGTGGCAATCTTAATTCGTAGTTTTAAGCCAATATTTTACATTGAAATCCAGGCAGATTTCATAGAGGAACTTGTTCGTGGAAGGCTTGTTGAGGAATCCCTTACACCTGCTATTTTAACTGCTTACAATTTGCAGGTAATTCTCGTTTCTCTCTCACCCTACATTTGCCTTCTGAAAGCAATAGCTGTGTGCATCAGTAGATGAATTATGAATATAATAGTCTAGGGGGCAATCTTTGAGTTAGTAATGCAAAGAGCTGTTGGGTATGGCCATTTTGAGATGGACTTAACCTTTCAAGACTTATGAGTAATGCCACTTGTTTTATAAATTTTTCCTTTGCAATATGGAAGCAGGCAAAATGCCAGCTTTCTTTTTCTCCTCCTCTTGGCTAGTTTTATCAGCCTTTTTTAACTATTCTAGAATCAGAGATCGACCTCTTTTCCTTTCAATTCACCTAAAATTGGTTTTTCTCAGTTTGATCAGCTTGTGACAAGCTCATGTTATACAACAATTTAAATCTGAAATTAAAGTTAAACTATTTACTTTGTGTAAAAAGCCTCGTAAACATTTAGAATACAAATCAGAGTGCATTAATCTGCAGACATATAGCACATATTAAGGCAAAAACAAAGATTTGACAGCTGAGAGCTTGTTTTCGTAAAGGAAATCATCCATAAACGGTACAATAAAATAATCGGGATATGGTACGTTGATATCATGGTTAATCCAATCATCCTTTGAAGGATTTTGTATTTTATTTCTCTGAAAATTTTAAGCCAAGATAGAAGGGGGAGGAGTTTAGGTAGGACTAGGAATTTGAAAGAAAGAAAGTGAAATTACTGAAATGTGAAAGTCGTTAACATAATAACTATATATGGCTTATATAGTAGTAGAGAGGCTATTCGCCACGCCAACTAATCACATGTGCATCTATATCTATAACTAACTAAACCCATATGTAGACTACTTTGACTTTTATTTTAAGCAAGCATGTTTGTAAAGCTTATTTGCATATAACTAATCAGTTTTATAAATCTTTGCCGTGTTGATTGTTTAGTACTTTATCGTTAAGAAGTCAATTGTAAATTGTGTACTTGGACTACTTTATCTAGTTTTTGACGTATGATCATTGGTTTTAGTTTGAGCAGGTTGGCATTGCTAATACAGGCTATGATGAGATTCATGATGTTCATGGCTTAGTGGCACCCAGAGGATTGTCAGGAGATTCATTGAAGAGGTTACCGCACCATATGATCTCAAAGGATATGAAGGCAGATAATACTTGCTGTGCAATATGTTTGCAGGTGATTATTCTTTTCTTTTTTAAGATATGTCGATCTCCTAATCCTTTTTATGTTTCCTATGTGAAAATAATTAAAAAGAACAACGAATATTGATAAGTAGACTATGGAAATACTAATATTAAACCAGTAGATATAGTAGGTGTTGAACCCTTATCAACATTATGTGCACTATTAACTAAGGAAGCCTCTACTTTTTCTTGCTTGTGATGATTCTCATGAGATTTATTTTTAATGACCACCAAATGCATTTGCTTTGCTTGCATTAATACTTCCGACAAGTCTTCATTATCCCCATTTGATTATTTTATGAAACTGTTGATGTAATGAATTAACATTGAGAAGTGAAATTTACAGGATACTGAAGTAGGCCAAATTGCAAGAAGCTTACCTCGCTGTCACCATACATTTCACTTGATATGTGTGGACAAATGGCTTGTCAAGAATGATTCTTGTCCTGTTTGCAGACAGAATGTGCAACTTGTTCCTTGGGCAATTTGAGATTATCTTCATGGGCGGATGTAATGTTGTATTATTTGTTTATATACAAACTGATATTACCATTAAGTTTTGTATAATTGACATTGGCATTTTGTACTATCCTCCGATGTAATTATTAAATAATACTATGGGCCTGTTTGGGTAAGCTTTTCTAGAAGTACTTCTAGAAGAAGAAAATAAGAGCAAAAAGATGAAATGAGCTTCTCCATAAGTAAAAATAAGTTCTCCATTAGTTAATTTGTAGAAGCTCACCAATGTAGCTTCTCTAAAAGATGAGATGACATCTACAAATTAGCTAATGAAGAGCTTATTTTTACTTATGGAAAAACTCATTTCATTTTTTTCTCCTTACTTTTCTCTTCTAGAAGTGCTTCTAGAGAAGCTAACATCCAAACAGGCCCTATTTGGTATGAAAGCCAATGCCCAATAACAAATGTTTTGGGAGAAAAAAAAATGAGAAAATGGTAAACTTTGAAAAGTATATCAATGAATGATTTTTCTTTCTTTTGTGAACACGTTACATTTTTCTAATTAAGTTAATTTGCTCTACAATGTTCCGTATCATTTTCAAATATTAGAATCTAAGATTAACACGCTAGGACAAATGGATTTGTCATACAACGTTGTTGATGTTGTTCTTTATGAAGTGGTTGGTTTCAAAGTCACTATCAAGCCAGCTAAGCCACGATTATCTTAAACATGTCTATCAGTCTAGAACTGTGCAGCCATCTGTACATTGTCTCCAACAATTAGGTCCGTTGATCTTTAGCACGGGATATCACCTTTATGGTGAATTGGTAATTGTTGTCAAAAAGACTATAAAATGGTAAATTTAATAACCATTGATACAACATACGATTAACTTTGCGTGTAGGGCAATGAATAGTCCGTTGTTATCATAAGAATTTGGCAGTCAGATTGTCTTTTCCTCATTCCTCTAGACCATCATCAATTTGCCACTTATATAAGGTAGGTCCAGTTGTTGGAGATGAATGAAGGCAGAAAGGAGGAGTACGAAGTTGCAAGTCCAAATTCCTTCGATTCACATTTCTAACAAAACTAACATTTGTCGATTAAAGAAAAAAGTGTGAAAATTCACATATAGGCACTCCGATTAGATTTGAAGTGAATTGGTCATTATTCATCTTTCAAGGGGTCCTTTCCTTAATGCATGTATAGACACATTTTGTATCCTGACTAGGATATATAAGTGACAAGGAATGTCCCATTGACATTGTTAGAACGAAACAAAATGGCATCAACTTTGGCACCAAAAAAAAATAATATATATATATATATATATATATATATATATAAATGAATTTAGCTGGTTTTGTTCAAAACTTGTATCGATTGAAAGCACAACTGCTTTACAATATGGGGGAATAGAATTGACAGGTTACAAGGTGATACAGAGTAAAGGGTTTTATCTTGAATTAAACCTGTCCTGATACTCCAAAAGATTATACACAAACTACGCATCACAGCAGCAGCCTTACTTGGACTGATTTCTTATAGTTATTTCCAGAGAGAAGAAAATTGCCAGTGGTGACAGCAAGCCAGGAAACATAACGATGCTCGATAGGCCACTAATTCATGAGTACTGTCTGTCAGGTTCAAAGAGAGTAAAACCAGCAGTGAGAATAAGATTCAGATCATGCTCAGAGCCAGGACAATACCTTCTACATTTTGTAATTCCAATAGAGCATTTTTAACATAACCAAAATTAAAATTTCTACTGGTATTGAGTAATTATCAGTCAGATACATGTGATGGAGCATAACTTTATTATACAATATATTTGACATTGAAACTGGCGCGTAAGCAATGTCTGCCATTATTTTACTTGATTGTTTCTCATATTGGCAGTCAATTTTGCTTATATTCAACCACCCAATCAGAAAATTGATGTCAAAATTTAATGGAGAAACCTCTATGGGTCAAAAATACCGCTTACATTAGCATACAGTGAATATTGAACCACACGGGCATTTCACACAGCAACTGCTTCAGGTCTTTTGCTGGTTTTGATTCCTCTTATAGCTACAAGGGAGTTGAAGCCATGAAAATTATCAAAATCACATTGAATTTCAACACATTGCAATATATATATGCCAAATCACATAAATATTTTTTTGGATACCTTCGGCATAATCTTTAGCTCCAAACACAGCAGAGCCTGCAACCAGAGCATTCGCTCCAGCCTCAATCACCTGTCAATCAAGATTATACCGAAAATTGGATCTGACAACTCAAATGATTCAATCCTATTACTATGTCTTGTTGAAAGCATTCTAATTCAATGAATAAACTCCCTCATTACTTATTTTTAATTCCTTGTTCTATCCAAAAACTGGAGCACTTTACAAAAATATAGTGGTATATATAAAGTTGAAGTGCATGTCCGGTTATGCATGTCACATCAGCTATTTCCAAATATTTTATGTTGAATTCATTCTCTCAAAAAAGGCAATCATTGAGCACAATCAGATTATGTTCAGCGTGTAGAAGAATATTTGTTACAGATCATTCTAAATTATAAATGGATGGAAGACAATATGATTATGTATATGGCACCTTGTAAGCATTTGCTGGACCAACTCCACCATCTACTTCAATCCATGGATTCACTCCCTGAAGAGAGAGAGAATGCAGATAGATATTATGCACAACATACAAGTTGGGGTGCGGAGTGGGGGACAAAAATAATAGACAAACAGTAATACAAATGCAATCACCATACCTTTTCTGCGCACAATCTTCTCAAGTCAGAAATTTTCTTTACTTGACTCTCAATAAAACTCTGGCCACCAAAGCCAGGGTTTACGGACATAATCAAGACCAAATCAACAACTGCCAACACCATAACAAGATTAAGAGCTTTTATTGTCTTACTACCAAAACAACTTTTAAACATGCAACTCAATGGATTTCAATATGTTATAAAAGAAATTGTTTTACTCTCTGTCTTTTGTTTATAAATTATAACTTTCTTTTAAGTATTGTCAAAACACAAACAGATTCCTTTTTTTTTCCTTTACATAGCTCAGCGTATACTCTTCTATTAAAAAAAATAATGCAAAGAAGTAACAGAACTCTTGGTTAACTGACAACTTTGGTAGCTTTTCTATTCTAAACTAAGTGCAGAGTAGGCAGGTATTGGTCCATGGTTAAAGCCTTAGAAAGCCATATAAAGCATACAAGGAACCCAAGCCATAAATTGCTAGTGTTCTTATAGTATAATGAAAAGAAAAGCAGACAAAAAAAAGGGAGTAAAAGTGGCTCACCATCAAGGATATATTCTATTCCACTTAAGGGGGTAGCAGGGTTTAAGACAACTCCAGCTTTAGCTCCCAGACTTTTCACCTAAATCAAGAGAACATAATCAGATTTATAAAGCTGAAAAATTGTAACAGGAGAGGGGAAACATATTTGCAAAGAATAATTTCAACTGTCCAGTTCCCTAGATGGCTTTAACATTTTTTGCATATAACAATATGTGATTCTCAAAGAAAGAAGCCAACTCTGAAATGGATATACTCAAATTTAAGGCCTCAAATTTCACACTATGGTGCAAACACAGCTTCAAACAAAGGAAAACTTCTGAGATGGTATAAGGCTTCCGAACTCTATGTATTTAGACACTTAATTGACATGAAGAGCCAAAGCATACCTCATTAGGAATAAGAAGTACGCAACTTCATATATTGCTCTGGCCATCTAGATAAAGAGACCAATGCCTTCTATTGCGTTTTACCATAACCTAAATAATAGGTGATTACTAACCCAAACCAACCAAGAAAGAATAAAAAAGAGATATGTGAAATAATTTTAGCATCATAGGCCCCAAGAAAATATTAGAGAATATGAAACAGAAAAAAGTATTTCACCTTTTTTAAAAAAAGTTTTAGAAAAATGCAAAATTCATTCTAAGGCCAATCCTGGTTTAAGAATTTCCTTGAAATGACATTTGGCTTTATGTATCTTCAAAGGGTTATAAATAAACAATTCCCAAGCTCAAATGCTTCATAAAAAAGTATGTCAATTTTAATATAACAATTTGGTTTAGCAAGTTGATGCCTTATATACTACAAGAAATTGCAATGGTCGTTTCTTTAGCCAGTCCTCAAATTTATTTGTTAATGCTCTCAATCCACATCATGAAATATAGATATCCTTAATAATGATAGTAAACAAGACATCCCTTCACTGTTAAATCTTTTAGAATTTCATATCAGCATCAATACTATATGTGATGATTACTGCGTCCTTGACAAAAAGATTCTCAAATTGTATATGATAATTATACACTGGCTTAAACATAGTTTAGCCCCTTTAATTGTTTTTATCTTCTTACAGTTTGATCAAAGTTGGTTCCCCGGTATCAACTTTAAGTTGCAGCAATGTTGTTCAAGAGTTACAGTTCAGGATGAAATCTTACTTGATTAACAGTGCGATGCAAATGGATGGTGGAAGTTTGTTCACAATGAACACTGACTATATCAGCTCCTGCCTTAATAAAATCTGGTACCCTTTGTTCAGGCTCTACAATCATCTACAATGTTTCAATAGAAGTCAGAAAAGTACTTAGATTCAATATCAGCTTAATTTAGTATTTGTATAAATAAAGATGAATACCAGGTGTACATCCAAAGGAAGATCTGTCACAGGGCGCAATGCATCAACCACAAGAGGTCCAATTGTAATATTTGGAACAAAACGGCCATCCATTACATCAACGTGAATCCAATCACAACCAGCCAACTCAACTGCTTTCACCTAGACAAGATAACACACAAACTACAACAATCATGATCGCGGATAATAAAAAAAACATTGCTAACAGTGCCTTGAAAACAAAAGGACAGATTTACAGGCAATCAGCAAACGTGATAAAAAAAATTATTATGAAATATTATATATTGTAGTAGCAAAGCAAAACATTGGAAACTGAAATACTGATTACAGAATGTAAAGCATGTTATAGAACCTGCTCTCCCAATTTTGCAAAGTTTGCAGAAAGAATGGATGGAGAAACAATGATATCGCTTTTTGAAAACTTGTCAACACGAGATGTAGCCTTCACTGTGGTTGAAATTTTCCTCCTGAATTCACAGAACATAAAGTAACAAAAGAACATTAATACAGACTATATTATTCTTTCAAATACTCCAAGGCACAGGCCATATCTAACAAAATATACATGCACTGCAATCTGCATAAATATGTACCGATCACATGAAAAGTAGTTTTAGAACTCAACATGAACACAAGGCCACAGACAAACACATGGAAATGCTGGCTCATAGAATGAAGCTCTCGAGCTAACATTTTTTACCCTATTAACGAATTCCCAAACCTCATGAGCATTATCAAATCTGATAGCAAGGGTAGCAAATAAACAGAACCATCAACAGATAACAAGTTGTCACAGTCCTCCCAGATGAAGATAACATGTATTCCAACCAGAAGACGATGCATGCATGGTGGCATGAAGTAAATCATATCACTTTTGAATTAGCTGATCGCAAGCTACCCAAAGATTGCTCTTTTTCTTTCAATTTGAACAAATGGTAACAAGTCATCTACACAGACACCCATCATCACATAAAGTGGTCCCAGTGAGTGAATTTGATTTTCAATCTTTCACTCACTGATATGCTTTGGGTATCCTTGATATGCTTCCGAATTTAACCAGTGATAGTAAGAAGAGGAATGAATACCTGGAGAAAGTGAGGGAACGAGGATGGGAAAGAGAGGTTTTGTGAAGGCAGAATCCATTGATTTGGGATTGGAGGGTCGATGAACACAAGGATGAAGTTGCGGCCATCTCCTTCTTCACCTTCAATTCAAGTTTGTCTCACCAATCCTATGCCTTCACAAAAGTGTGACTGTGTGTGTGTGTGTACGATGTGGTGTGGTGTGAATTAACTTAGTTTTGTGATATGAAAATTGTAAAATCGTGTGAATGACACGTGTTCTGTGGTTTGGTGGGGGATGTGCTTATCTGCAATGGTTGGCGCTCTGCATCTCTCGCTGACCTCTCGGTTCTCCCATAGCCACAAGACACAGCTGCAAGGGCCTTTTTGCCTTCAATTATTAAAATACCTGTTATACATCTTTTGAAAGGGATGAAAAGGTTTAAGACAATCACTCTTAATCAAAAAGACTATAATTTTTAAGAATGTTTAGATCTCACTAAAAATTCAAATGTCTTAATTACAGTAACTATATAAAAAGAAATTGGGTAAATAGTCATTTCGTCCCTGAATGTGCAGAACACTGACAACTTCGTCTCTCTGAAAGATGAAAA
Organism: Glycine tomentella; assembly: GCA_007407185.1. Classification (NCBI taxonomy): domain Eukaryota; kingdom Viridiplantae; phylum Streptophyta; class Magnoliopsida; order Fabales; family Fabaceae; genus Glycine; species Glycine tomentella. The sequence continues at coordinate 110,488 of PYAF01005464.1, forward strand.
TTCAAATTTTTATCCTGAATGTGTAAAAAGTGCGACAAATTAATCATTCCGTTACCGTTAATGAAAGTGCCTACATGGCACAGAGGGATGAAAATGTTATAAAAATGATTGCTAACATGACTGTTGACTAGATTTTGGATGAAAATGTCAGTAAGTTACCATTGGACTAAAATGTCAATAATTTTCTATTGAACCAAAATGTAAGTAAGTTACCATTGGACCAAAATGTTAATAATTTTTCATTGGACCAAAATGTCGATATGTTTTCATTGGACCAAAATGTATTAAGGGTAAATCTTTCCTCTCTTTTTTTATCGTTACAAGCATAATAATTGATTAATAACCATAATTTATCTGTCACAATAGAAATTATCCAAAATAAGCATTATACCAGTTTACCAAAATGAACATTGTAACAATATATTAATCATTACAAATTTATCCAAATTATAATAATTAGTCACAATATATTATAAATAAAAGACAACAATATCTCATATTTCACTTCTTCTAATCTTGGTGACGGGGTATTATAAATAAAAGACAACAATATCTCATATTTCACTTCTTCTAATCTTGGTGACGGGGTAGCACTGGTAGATTGTGACTAATTATTATAATTTAGATAAATTTGTAATGATTAATACATTGTACAATGTTTATTTTGGAAAGACAAGCATATCAATAGATTGTGACTAATTATTATTGTCCCGTCACCAAAATTCGAAAAACTGAAATGTAGGATATTGTTGTCTATTATTTATAATATATTGTGACTAATTATTATAATTTAGATAAATTTATAATAATTAATACATTGTTACAATGTTTATTTTGGTACACTGATAAAATGTTTATTTTGAATAATTTATATTGTGATAGATAAATTATGATTATTAATTAATATTATGGTTATTATTATGTTTCTTTTAATTTATTCTTGCTTTTTTATTTTTTAAGTGATTATTGTATTGTTATTATTATGCTTATAATGATAAAAAGAGAGAGGAAAGATTTATCCTTAATGACATTTTGTCCAATGAAAATGTACTGACCTTCTTCGAAAAAAATTACTGACATTTTGTTCCAATGAAAAATTACTGACATTTTGGTCCAATTGAAAATTAGTGATATTTTGGTCCAATGGTAACTTAGTGACATTTAAGTCCAATAGAAAATTATTGACATTTTAATCAAATGGTAACTTACTGACATTTTCGTCCAAAATCTAGTCAGCAGTCATGTTGACAATCATTTTTATGACATTTTCGTTCCTATGTGCCATGTAGGCACTTTCAGTAACGATAACGTACAAAAGTTAACGGAATGATGAATTTGTCGTACTTTTTACACTTTTGGGAATAAAAATTTAAATTTTTATCTTTCAGAGACAAATTTGTCAGCGCTCTACACATTCAGGGATGAAAATGACTATTTATCCGAATAAATAAATAAATAAATACGTGTTATTACTATCTCTTAAGACATCTAAATACGTTTATAATAATATAACTAAAATTATAATACATTAAAAATAATAATGCAAGATAAATTACTTGATTCTAAAACACTTGTAAAATAATTTCTCTAAGAGTGAAACATTACTCATTTAATATATAATCATAGGGTGGTTTTACTAAATGATTACTGTAACACATCCTCTTCAAGATGAGGAAAGAAAACCCTATTTAGGAAATGTAAAATGTTAGTAATTATATTTTTTAATTTTTATTTATTTGATGGGTCAATCATGAACTATATTTTGATTTTTTTTTAATTATGAATTTTGGTATGTTAACCTAATCCAACTTATAATCTATCACGGTTAAATTAGATTAAGATTTCCAACCTAATGATTATGGATTCAATCCAATTTAACCTATTTTTTAATAGATTGAAGACGAATTAGGTTGGACTCACATATTTTGATACCAATAGTTAAATTATAGGAGTTTGGTGACCGCATATTGCAAAATCACAAAACAATTTACAATTCTGTGTGATTATGTGAAGTTTGAGACATCCTTCATGTCCAATCAAGCCCATGGTTACTTATGCATGTATTCATTTAAGAATGAGATTTCTATTTATTAATGTTTGAGAGGTTGAACTTAAATAGATACTTGACACAACAATTCTCGATAGGTGAAGTTAGACAAAATAAGCAACAATATGGCAATTGCAGGAGGAGGAGCTCGATGGTCACCACTAACACAAAATTGCGAAGTCGATTATCGGTAATTCCATTTATGAATTTTTAAGACCAGTGGTACTACATCATACGAAAAGCTTGAAGTATGAAAAAGCACCAATAGATAACATATTAGTATATCTATCTTACAATTACTATAAAAGAAAATAAATTAAAATATCCTTGATTATATCCCACTAATTATGGAACCTATCCCGCATACCAGTTAGGAATTCTAGACTTTTGATAAAAATAAAATAAAACAAAATAAAAACTATTTATTTTCTTACATTTGTTATCTCATCAACAATGTAAAAGATTATTTTTTTATATCGATTGTAAATATGATTTATGTAAAATTACCTTTTTACATCAATTATATTTACAATTGATAAAAAAATTACTTTTTAATTAATGTAAAAAAGTAAAATGACTCGTGTGTAGTTTTCATATTATTCTTTTCATGTAAATATTTTTTTTTACCTATTTTTGGTAATAAAATAAAAGTCAGAATTCTAACTACTGAATGAAAAAACACAAAACTAGAAGAGAATCAAAGCACGCAAGAGAATCCATATAAATTGTTAATGGCCCCCAAAAAAGCCACTAATACTAAATTGTGTGTTTAGCATGAAATGCCATTCGTACTGAACAATATTTTCCTTTTAAGACATCCTAAAATTAATATATGTGAGATCATATTTTTTTTTCAATTTTAAAATGAAAAAAAAAAATCGATTGAGGTTGCCATGAATGCGGTTTGCAAGTTGAAGGTAACGCAATGGAGCGTAAAAGGGTACCACCGACAGTCCACTTACATTATCGTCCATGGATTACCCATTTAATATTCATTTTTGAGAAACACTAACATTATTAGAAAAAATATGTTTTTAATTTTTATATTTTATATAAAGTTCTTAGTTTTAATCATGTATTTTTTCATAAAAAATTTAATCCCTTTGAAATTCAGTGTTTTAATTTCTTTAAGACTGGCACTCTTAACATGATTTTCGTAAGTGATATCTGTTGGAAGGATTGAAAATATATTTTTTAAAATTATTATTTGATAAATATTTACTAATATTTTAAAAATATTGATTAAAAATCTAAAAGAATGATTTTTTTATTAAAATACATAAAATTATATTATTTATAATTCTTTTTAGATTTTCATATGATTTATATAATAAATATTTATTTTTTAATTTTTAATTAACAACCTAAAAAAATACTGATTAACAAAATTCTTATTATTATTGTGATTGTATTTTTAATATGAGTGCAATGTCATTAAATTATAACGAAACAAATGATTGTCGATGGCATCTTTTCTTGGTGTGGGAGTGTGGCTAAACTCTCTGCACTGTTCCAGCACTTGTTGTGATGAAGAAACTCTCACTCTTACCCTCGGATTTGGACACTAAATGTTCCACTCTCTCGTTGATGAGCATGATGGGCTTCTTCGTCGCTTCCTTCGTCCTCTGCTCTGTGATTTTCTCAGTCTCCATTGTTCTTCGAGATCCTCCCTCAGATGCCGCCCTGCACGAACCCTCACTCACACCCCTCTTGCAAATCACACAAACTCTACAAGGTAGCTACCTATTTCCTCATTGTTGCTTTGCTCGGTATAAAGGGTTAACTTTTTTCATCTTTTTATCCCACCCCATTTGTTAAAGTTACAAACTTTCACTTTCTCTGTCTTTGTAGATTTGGCCAATGAAACCTCTTATTCTGTTGAGCTGCAACAAGATAAATTGCTTGGTGGCCTTCTAGCTGATGGATTTGATGATGAATCTTGTCTCAGCAGGTATCACTCAGCCATTTATTATCACAAAGGGCTATCAGAAAAGCCTTCTTCTTACCTCATTTCTAGGTTAAGAAAATACGAAGCTCAGCACAAACAATGTGGACCTTACACTGATTCCTATAACAAAACAGTGGAACAACTTAGGTCTGGTGGTCAATTTACTGAGTCCTCAGAGTGTAAATATGTTGTATGGATTTCGTTTAGTGGCTTAGGGAATAGGATTTTGACCCTAGCTTCTGCTTTTCTCTATGCTCTCCTCACTAACCGTGTTCTACTGGTTGACCCTGGAGCGGATATGGTTGATCTCTTTTGTGAGCCATTTCCAGATTCTTCCTGGTTTCTTCCCAGTGATTTTCCTCTTAATGCTCAGTTTAATAATTTCAGTCAGAATTTTGATCATTGTTATGGGAAAATGCTGAAAAGTAAAGCAGTTACAGATTCCACTGTTGCATCTTTTGTCTACCTTCATATAGCCCATGATTATGATGATCATGATAAGCTTTTCTTCTGCGATGAAGAGCAACGTTTTCTCCAGAACGTGCCATGGTTAATGATGAAAACAGATAACTACTTTGTCCCTTCTGTATTCTTAATGCCATCTTTTGAGCAGGAACTGAATGATCTCTTCCCAAATAAGGAAACAGTGTTCCATTTCTTGGGTAGGTATCTGTTCCACCCTACAAACAGTGTGTGGGGACTTGTGGTCAGATACTATCAAGCTTATTTAGCTAAAGCTGATGAAAGAGTGGGCATACAAATTAGAGTGTTTGACACCGAACCTGGTCCGTTTCAACATGTATTGGATCAGATCTTAGCTTGTACTTTGAAGAAGAATATTTTGCCTGATGTTAACCACCAGCAGGATGCTACCAATTCATCTGGAATTCCCAAGTCAAAAGCGGTACTGGTGACATCCTTAAACTCTGGTTATTTTGAAAGGGTGAGAGACATGTATTGGGAATATCCTACAATGACGGGAGAAGTGGTTGGCGTTTACCAGCCGAGCCACGAAGGATATCAACAAACACAGAAGCAGATGCACAACCAAAAAGCTTGGGCAGAAATGTATCTCTTAAGCTTAACTGATGTGTTGGTTACTAGCTCATGGTCTACTTTTGGGTATGTGGCTCAGGGACTTGGAGGTTTAAAACCGTGGATTCTGTACAAACCTGAGAATCGAACAGCCCCAGATCCTCCCTGTCGACGTGCCATGTCAATGGAGCCGTGTTTCCATGCTCCTCCCTTCTATGACTGCAAGGCCAAGAGAGGAACTGACACAGGTGAACTTGTTCCATATGTAAGGCACTGTGAGGATATGAGCTGGGGCCTTAAGCTTGTGGACAGTGATAGTTATCGCTAGCTAGTTATGACCAATGCTATGTATGCTAGTATTATGAAAACTCAGCTATGAAGTGTCGCAAATTTTGTTGTAAAATAGAATGAGTTCTTTCTTTTAGATGTGTAATTAGTTTTCTCCCAGAGAACCATGGTATTAGCTTTTCTACTTTAGGGCTTTTCTAGTTATGACTTCGATAACCTGGTTTAAGAATTTAGCATTCCTGTTGGAGTGGACCTCTATATTAGACCTCGAGATTATATGAGTTGGGTATTTTTAATTTTAAGACCTTTTTGGTGCAAAACAATGGTGAAAAATAAAGTAAATTGAAAACAGATTAAAATGAATGATGCTTTGCTAAGTCATGAAGAGTTTTTTAAATCTCAAGGATTAAAATATCTGACTCATATTTAAGGACTAATTTGAGGATTTATTCTATGAACTTGTCTTAAAATTTTATGTTTCTTTTAAAAAGCACAAAGCATAAAAGCTTCAAATTTCCTGTCATTGATATTCCGGTATTTGTGACTTCAGTTGTAGGGGAAAAAGTAAAGGAATGTTCCCTTGCAACTACGGTTTATAAAGTCACAATGGAGCTCAGTTCATTGATCCTTCTTGTCGGAACTAGCTATTTTCCATTGTCTTCTAATAACAACTGCTAAACATGTCTATTTATTTCTTTCAGAAAATTGGTCTCAACTTGTATTAGATTATCACTTGGGGACTTGATATATATGGCAAACCAAATCCAAAGTGGTACTGATCTGTAACGTGTTCGATTATTGTTTGTGTATTTTCATATTCCAAATGAAGTAAAACCATTCATGACTAGGCACATTCACATATAAGCTCTAAAATCTCGGAAGTATAAAAAGTAATAACAATAATCTAAACTAATTTGTAAAAGCTCTATCAAAAAACATTGTATAGATCATAAACCACATTCTCGACAGGGAAGGAAGCAAAGCAACGTCCAAGCATTTAACCACATAAATAGCTGAGTGCTCTAATAAATACTTCGAAAATCAGCTTCATTCTTATGCATGGATCAGTTATTTCTTTGCCAACAACTGGGATAACAATGAAATATTATTTGATCATATATGTTTGAAAAGACAAAATACATAAATCTATGTATTATTTTTCTTTTCTTTCCAAGGGGAAGGAAAGCTATGCCTATTCAAACAATCAATTTGAATTAACAGTTTCTTATTTCTCCTCCTCTCCTATAAACTGCTAATGAAAGTTATTACCTTCACCTTCTATAGTGGCATTTTGCATTGTAAAAATTTATGAAAAATGTGGAACTCAAATTAAGATTCTCAGCTCTGCTATGATTAAGGTGAACGTAAAACCAAATAACAATTTAAAAAAGAATCAAGAACAAACACCCATAGCTGTCCTAAGAAATAAAAATCACCTTACGGGCACGATCTTCATTGCTAAGCCAATCCCAGCAGCTATTTTCAAGAAGAAAGTTACATTTTTTTTTTCATCCATAAGGAAAATATTACTCAATTGCTTAAAGAATTGACTTGTCCCATGTTGGAGGATAATGTTTATTTTGTGGGCTTAAATTTAAGCCCAACGTTTGACCTGACAAGGATATCCTTCCAAATGGGCCATTTAAAAATAGATTAATCAAATCATGTGCTCATTAGGATGTTCATGTTGTTAAACAAGTTAATACAAATATACATACAATATGCTTTTCTTATCAGTTGACAATGGATCACCAAATTCATGCCACAGGTTAGTGGAAATATACATACCATAAATCATAATGGGAGAGTAATGGAGAATCAAATTCAACATAGAAGGTCGCTATCACGGAAGAATATATCTTAATCTTAAGTGTTTACAAAAAGGTTGAGAAAACACAAAGTTAGGAGGCACATCTCCATCCTATCAAATTCGAATCATTTCTAATCCAAGTCAAAGAGATTAAAAGTGAAGCTTTTGGAAATTGCAAAGCAAGTAAGCAATTGTATACATTTCACGCGTGTTTTCCTATTACATTCCAATTAATTGACTTTTTTTTTCCTTTTTGATAAAAAAGAGGGGATTATAAACGTATTTAAACACCAAAATTAAATATCATATCATCGGATCATCCACATATTGGAGAATGCCTCTGTACTTCCTCACAAAATCTAATCGCTCACTAAACCAATTTCCAATTTGTTTACACAAGTGTGTCAATAATAAAAACAACATGTATGGTTGTATACTCTTTTGATATTTGGTAAATTAAAAGTAAATTACTATTTGCTTCACTTTGTCACTTTTTCTATTAAAGTTTTTAAAAAACAAAACTTAAAATAGAAATTTGCTGCCAAATAAATTTCAATTGCGATTGTGTGTTTTTGTGAAAATAGTGAAGAAAGTTGTTTTATATCTTGAGTAAACCATTATATTTATTTATTGATGAAAAAAATAGTTAGGATTGATATAAAAAAACATTAAATATTTAGAACCTCGGGGATTTATTTATGCAGTAATTTTTTAATATGGGTTTCTCCCTCTCTCTTATTTTTTATTACTTAATATACTTTTTGGTATATGGTCAAAAAAGAACAAAAATGTCATTTAACAGTATTTAGCATTTCACATAGAAGTTCATAATTTATTTATTAAATTTTTATAACTCTACCACATTTTTCTTTGGATGAAAATTGAATGGAGACTAACATGATTGTTTTAACTTTGAACTTAATAAGTAATCTTGAGTTTAACTCTATACTTATACTACATACCTCAAGCATGACTGCCTCCTATTGTGATTTATATAAAAAAAATAAGAAAAATCATGAGGTGATTATTTATAGGGATCATGTTTGACAAAAATTAGTTGAAAGTTAAAAAATTAGTTGAAAGTTGGAAAGTTAATTGGTAACTAGAAGCTTATGGATAGAAGCGGAAAAACTAGCTTAGTAAATTATAAATATTCGATAAAAATAGTTGTTGAAGTAGTGAAAAGTGTAAAATCACATGAAAATAATAATTTATTTAAAAAGTGTAATAAGGAAATTGGATAAATATATTGAGGATAAAAATGGAAGAAAATATAAAAATTAAAAGCTATAAAAACTAACGTTTTAAAAAATGATATTTCAAATAGTATTTTAAAAAATACTAAAAACTAATAAAAAAACTAGTTTACCGAATAATTAAACAATTTTTTATTAATAAAAAAATATAAATTAACTAAAATGTCTTAGCAAATGTAATCATAATACATAAATAAACTATAGAGAAAAAAAGTATCTTATTAAATGAAGAGATAATAAAGTCATTCTGATCAAACTAAGGAAACAAATTATGATTTATTATTCTAATAAAAAATTGTGAGGTATTATATTTTATAATTTTAGGAGGGTGATTTTAAGTTTAAGAGAATGTCTATTTAAAAAATTATATACACTTCTATTTTTATTTTTTTTTAGAAAGCCTGATAGTACATCCTCACATCACCACTTAAATCAGCCATCGCCCATCGAAACTTTGATATTTTGTTAATCGTATCCATATGATGCGGATGGAATCAATTCTCTAAAAGTTGACCTTCTCACTTTAGTGCCCAGGTGTAATAAAGTTGAAATACATGGCCTTAATTTACCCGACTATGAACAAATGTAACCATATGAAATTGTTACCAAAACAAAATTGTCACATATGCGTTTAGAAAATTTGTAATGCATAATCACACCAAAAGAGTCCACATATCAGGCCCCATTTCCTTCCCAAACAAAAGTCCAACATGCGGTTCAATTCAAGTCCCAATTGGATTTCCCCAAGGTGTGGTTGTAACTTATATCATCTTTTGATTCTTTTCCATATCAAAACACCATTCTTCAAAACATTTATCTTTACCCGTTTCACATAAGGTATAACCCCACCTTTCCTCAAAGCCAATCATATGCCTCCATATTGCCATTGGCATGATGATGAGTGCATGGGCTAGAATGAATGCGTATCAATTTGTTGATTGAGATCCCTTTTACTATTAGTTTCATTTATGCATAAAAGGAAAGTACTAACTCACTATATAATTTCTTATTGTAGGAAAATGGCAATTTGTTTCGTAATGTCTCGCTCTTACACCACACTGCAATCATTTTGTGTGGTTACTGGGCCAAGGAAACGAGGATAGGATTGACCTTTCCCACTTTTGATTTGGATTAAGCTTGATTATACTTTGTACATAAAAATCTCCGTGGATATCTTAATTTCTGTTCATTGTTTGTATCTTTCTTTTTTATAATATTTCCACTTACTTTATTTGGATACCATATTGGAAGTATGTGAATAACAGACCCCATTAAGTGCCTCATGGGTGTGAAATAATTGACATTACCTAATCATAGTAACAATCAACATTGTGGTTAGCCAAACATGACAGTGACACGTGGCAAAAATGATATCATAGACGTCGTTTCCTATGGCCCTTTATTCTTAGACCTCTTTAATTTTCTCTTTACTAATCTTGTAAATTAATAAAATAATGATCTCATAGATAGGTGAATAAAGAAAATTCCTAATTAAAAGAAGGAAAAACAAAGGAGGACTCATTATTTAATTAATTTAGAAGATTAGTAAAGAGAATTATTAAAGGAAAAAAGTAATGTGCAAAATCATCATATTAACAAATTGTCTATTAGGTGAGCCAATTTGGTCATGTTTATTATTTTTTTCAACTGAAAAATGTTGAATTATTAATCAAACGTGGCTTATGAATATTTGTTCCCGAGTTGGGGTTGAGAAAAATAGAAGAGTTCTTATGGTGAGAACAATGATTGGGGGCAGAGTGGGCCACGAAAACCAGAATCACAATAAAGGAAATGCATCTTTGCCTTTTGGACTTTGGGAGGGCGCTGCCATACGGAAGAAACTTTTGTGCACTCTATAAATATTACCATAATATTGAATCTGTTAAAATATAGTAATACGTAATTGCCACAATTATATATTCAGCTGAATTGAATTTAAAATATAATCAAATCTCAAAACATAAAAAATTATTACTTCCAGTGCATTTGAAGGGGAAAAAAAAAAATCAACACACTGTTTTCAGACGATGACGACGACATAGCTAGGGACATTTGGCAAGAAATGTGACACCTGGAACTGTCACATTCACATTCGTTTAGCATTCCACATGAGAAAATACCCTGATATAAACTTATTTGTGACTAGCATTTTAGGTACTGTCAAAATTAAAAATATTACCAATTCTTCAAAATTTAATTCAACTGTTCAACAGCATGTGCTTATTATACAACCCATTTTTTTTTTTTTACCTGGTAGGGATAGCTCAAGAATAAGAGTTACTCCAATAGTTTTTTTAACCACATTTCTTTTTGACGTGGTTTCTAACGGCTAACTTTCTCCTTAGACCGACATCACGCAGTGTGGCGTGCCAGTGCTTGTTAAGGTCAGTACCTTTGCCAACGGAATCTGGAATAGCCACTAAATCCATGTCGTGAACGTGAAGTGACCTTTACCCCCTTCAAATTTTATCACCTGTGTCAGTTGATGCATGTTTGGATGTTAATTTCTTTAGAAATATTTTTAGAGAAAAAAATAATAAGAAAAAAATGAAATAAATTTTTTAATAAGTTAAAATAAGTATTTTATTAACTAATTTATAGATGTCATCTCATCTTTTAAAGAAGTTATATTGGTGAGTTCTTACAAATTAGTTAATGGAGAACTTATTTTTACTTATGGAAAAACTCATCTCATCTTTTTGCTCTTATTCTTTTAGAAGTGCTGCTAGAAAACTTACCCCAAATAGATCCTAATAATAATTAAGATAAAGATAATACTTATGCTTTTAACCACACTAATACCATGTTTGTTAACCAAAACTGGATTTGAGTACGGTGAAGGTGAAAGGGAATAATTTCCCATCATAAACTAATTAACTAAAGTTTAAATCTCCGTTAAAAAATATATTTACATTTAAAATTAATCATACTTCAAAATTTAAATAAGATTATTTTTTGAAGAAAAACATTTGTAGGAAAAAATATTCCATTTGTTTTGGATATAAATAGGACAAAGAAAATAAAAATGTCAAATTTTTATTGTTTATTTAATATAAGAAGAAGAATTTGTTTTTACAAAACATTATTCTTTCTCCAAATTAACATGGAATGGGAGAAAACTAATTTTCTTTTCATTTCTTGTTTTATTTTTTAAAAAAAATATAATTTTTTAAAAATCATATTAAAAAGAAAAGAAATAATTAATATAAATATATTTAAAAAAATTTATACCATCAACTAATAAAAAATTATCATTTACATAATTTTTAAGATAATTATTATAAAAATTAACAAATTTATTATTTTATACTGTTAAAGTGTTAATGTATAGCTTCAATTTCTTGCATATTTTTTTATATAATCTATTTATTTCTTTTCACTCGTGAGCACAAATCCGCTACGGGTTCTTAGAATTCCTCTCGTTTGGTTTTATGTTACTCAAATTACTCTGATTGAAAGTGAAAGTTTTATCTTTAACAACCTAATCATAATTTAATACTCCAACTTTGAAACCCGAAATACCCATATAGGCCATAGCTCACTAATGCGATGATGATAAGGTAGTGGGCGTTTCTAAACTTATACCACAATAGCACCAATCAAAGGATAGAGCCACAAAACTTATAATACGTCCTCGAAAGTTAATTTTCTATTTCAATCTCATTCATACAGTAAAATATACTAAATAAAAATAAACACTTCGTAGGCCAATGTAGAAGGAGACCTAAAATGTTTCAGAAAGGATAATGGGGGTTGGATTGGCGTCATTATATCATGAAGAAAACGAAATATTAACTGTGAGGTTTATCTTTAATGTATTTATTTGCCATCAAAGTGAGTTGAATGAAAAATTATTAAAAGACAAATTGCCAGTATTTTCATATAGTTATGGATCAAGACGTGCAGGACTCAAATTGGTGGATTTTTTTTTTTTTAGAGGATTTATCATGTGCCATAAATGTAAACACCACATGTGCATGGTACAAAAGAGATACGTATATTGTATTTTTGGACAAAATAAGAAAAAGAAGATCAATGCGCTCATGTCATGCCATTACAGCTTCAAAACGGAATTCATATCATGAAATGAGGAATGGATGATTTGACAAATTCAAATGAATGAATGGAATGAAACAATAAATTATTCACAAATACAGACAAGCGTTCCTGATTCAGTAAAAGCAATCACACCTCAAAAATGGAGTATTTTTATTATTTATTTCTTATATACATATACAGCTTAAGCTTACAAAAAAATCAGTAACATGCTATTTGAATATAGCTCAATGGGATGGAATTTGATTGAAAATCACAAGCATATCAAATAAATAAAATATATTAATTAGACCATATTCCTTTTTATTTTTAACCTTATACTTTGATTTTCATTTGCAGTCTCCTTGCCACTGAACCTATGCATGTATTTTTATATTACGTGTCATATTCAATACCAATATGCTGGAGGTTGCACCGGCACAAATTCTTTGTTCTCACTTGACTTGTATCTTGACTACAAACTAAACATATCATATTTAGTTATTTATTACTATTCTAAAACGCCTTCTTCTTGGTAAATAAAATTAGTTTTGAGAAATTGCATTAGGATAAATATATATATATATATATATATATATATATATATATATATTAGTTGTTCTCATCCTTCTTATTAATAATGCAAAAGACTTTGAAAGGGCTAAATCAGAGAAGGGTATGAAATGTGAACACCACCACTAGAGGCTAGGGCGATGAGTTCAGATGTTTTAGGCAAAAACCTTTGAATTTTTTTGCATTTGACAATGAATCATACTACTGTCTTATCATTAACACACACGCACGTAAACAGAAAGAGAAATGAAAGAGAAGTTGAGAGTTGAGTCATGATTTGTACAGTTAGCTTTGGAGTAGGTAAATGCAGATAAGTTTGATAACATTTGTCTATGTCAAAGTATGCCCGTGCACGTGTGTCCAAATCCAGAGAGAAAGAGAATTGAGGGATTTTCATTGGTAACCGTACAGCCCCCACATTTTAAAACTAAAAATATGCTATTCAAACATTAACCGAATCAAGCTCTTGGTCTTGGTCTCAGTATTAGCTGGACAATACTATACTGATAATCCAATCCAGAAAAGCAAAATCAACAAGCTACGGTACATAATCATCATGACTGCTTAAATTTTAATTTTAATCCACCAGTCTGATTCTACTATGCTTTTCAATCCAAGCTGAACAAAATAATCATGCTCGTGCTCATGCCAGCCACAAAACGAAAGTGTCAAAAGACCAAACCAGCCTAATTCCACAACATTTCTTAATTCTTACACTGAACAACATATGCCTCAGTAATTACATGTCTTAGATAAAATCTATTCAGAGAAACAACAACAGTATCAACCCCGTCTGAGGCTCTTCTTGTTCCTCTTCCTTTCAGCTCAAAAGTGTGGTTAATTTCACTTTTCACTGTAATTGATCCTTTTATTTAAACTTTTAGTAATTCCACAAACCATCAGGATCCAATGGGGCAATAGAAACAGATGCATGATTGTGATTCTCAAAGGGCCTCCAACCCATATCAAAATTTAAAGAGGTTTCAGCGTTGATGTCAGTAGTTAGACCCGTTTCCTGCGAAACACTGATCATGTCCCTCTCTGGCTTGTAACCATTGTTTTCACACAAAGCTCTCAGGATGGTGTGGTCCTGAAGAGTGTAAACAGAACCAGGAAATGCCAAATTAGGCGCAGCTTGAACACCTTGAGTGGAGTAGAAGGAGCCAGAAGGTGGCATTCTTGGAAGAATGTCCATAGGATTTGAAGAAACCGCATACATAGAGTTGGTGAAGGAATCAAAGACACCTTCTTGGTTTCTTTGAACATCAATTGGATTGGAGAAGCAGGGCACGTAAGCCGAATCACTCAGAGGTTTAGTGTTGCCAATAGAAGGCGAAGAATCTGAAAGGGGTGGCAGAGCAGAAGAACCCAATTCATTGGCAAAAGAGTCCAACCTCATTATCCCCGAGATATGAGTTTTCTTCCCAGCTGAACTCTTCTGAAACACCCTGCAAATCACCCACTCGTTCTGCCGCAAAAACAACAATCATAATCATCAAAACAAATCCAAGTTGAAAACACAAAGGAAGCAAGATAAGGAAGAGAATAATAATACCTTTGCAGTTTTTGGGAGGTTGTGAACAGAGAATTTTCCCTCGAGTCGGTACTCGTGCATGACCCAATTGCTTTTCTCTCCTTTGGGTGCTCGACCTCTGTAGAAAACCAGAGTTTTCTTCATTCCAACCAAAGATTTTCCTCTGAAAATCTCTTTGTCTTTCCCTGTGGCCTTCCAGTACCCAGCTTCTGTGGCCCTGTTGGTTCTCAAGCCAGTGGGGTATTTTCTGTCTCTCACGCAGAAAAAGTACCACTCTTTTTCTCCCATTTTGGCTTTCCCTACACAAAAACTTGCAATTTTAACTTTTCAAGGAAAACCAATACAATACATGGAAGGTAGATTGATTGGATTGGTTTGGTTTCACTTACATGGCAAATCCCAAGGCTCAGACTTGTTGAGGTCCACTTCTCCAATTGCCCTGGAGCAGAACTTGGTGTCAATGACCTTCTTGTAGAGGTAATGGCTTATAAGCTCTTCATCCGTCGGGTGGAATCGAAATCCGGGAGGCAAATCCATCTGATCATCTTCCTTACACACCACCGGAACGTTTTCCATTTCAACAAACACACACCAAGAATAAAAACACCTCTTTATTGGAATTCACAGAATGGAAACTCGATTTTGTTGTGTTGGTAAGTTTTAGAAGAGAGTTAGAGAGAGAGAGAGGGAAAGAGAAGGGGATGAAAATAATCAAGGAAGTGAAGATGGAGATGTGAATATGATGAGGAAAAAGAGAGAGAGGAAAACAAGGCCATAAATACTGCTGTTTGGGGGAGGAGGAAGAAACGTGGAATGTAAGGTAACCTCCTTTGGTTGTTTATAGCCTAAGCCCACTTCTTACAACTTTTTTATTTTCTCACATAACAATTTCATCTCTCACTACCCTAAATTCTTCTTGCTCATCATCAATCACCCCTTCCTTAAATTCCATGCATATAATTGTCATCATGCTAAGGTAGTTACTACCGAGCTACTTTCTAAACTTTACTGTCTCAGTTTATCTATATTCGCGCATGCACTGGATATTCACCAGACAGTTAATCTCACTGCCGTGGGTTCCCTAGTGAAAGTGAAAACCGAAACCATCTTCATTTAGTATTTTTTTTTTCACCCATATTATTAGTGTTAAATATCTAATTATTTTATTGATAATTAATTTTATAATTTTATAAAATCATTATTTTTAATTATTTTTTTATTCATAAGACTTAAATATAATTAATTTTTTAAGATTTAAACTCAATTCTACTCTAATCAATAAACAATGACATGTTGTATTTAGTAAATCTTATGTTACTTTTTTTAGGTTACTATATCATTAACTCGAATTATTAATTTCATTAATGATTAATTTCTGTTAAAAATTAACTTATCATCTAAATCTTACGTTATTTTGGATAAACTTCTCACTAAAAAAAGAAAAAATTATATTTACTTGTTAACATGAGTGATATTAGGTCTAGTCCCCTTAAGTTGATGAATGTTTGGTATAATATCATAGAAAAAAGAGAGTTAAAGTTAAATTATATATTTTAACATTTTCAGAAGCTCGTTATTTAAATTATTTACAAAAATTTATAAATTTATAAAAAAAATTAAAAGCTAATTCGAACTAGACTGGTGTGAATGTTACTATTAGGACTCTCACGGAATATTATACTATGATATAAACGTTAAATGATGAATTTTTCAATTTAAACGTTTTTCGAGTGTATAAAACAAAATAATTAACATGGATATCTGAGTGAAGAGGGGACCAACAAGACCTTTTTTTTTTTTTTTTTTAACCAGGGCCAATAAGACCTTTTCATGCAATATTTGGTTTGGATAATATTATAATAAGTTTTTCTTTTTCCTTTCTCAATCAGAAGAGGAAAGAACGATTAGAATCGACCGGAGTTGATAATCCATGTATGTTTTTCCACCAAGAACTGAAGACTTTCAAAAAAATGAAGATTCTGTACTTTTTTTAAAAAGGAAAAAAAAAAAAACTCGTTTTATTTATATATATAAACAGAAGAGTATTCGGAAAGCTAATATTCTTTTTCTCTGAAACTCATCCCAGCTGTATTAATGCAATCAATAATAGATCATACCAGCTCGTTCTGCATCTTCCTTTTGAAAATCAGTTATATTCACTTTATTGTAATTGAAATTGAAATTACAAATATGGTCTTCAAGATTTATTAGGGACAAAAGGAAACAAAAGATAATAACACAAATAAGTAAATAACTGCCCCTTCAACTAGTTTCCGAGGCAGATATAGTTCTTAAAAAAAAAAAAAAAAAGAAACCATAATTGCAAAGCCACGTTTTTTAAAGTTGAATTTTATGTAAACAATGTTAATTTGAAAATTAGTAATAGACAACCTTGAATTAAAAGATAAACTATGGGTATTCACCCTAAAAACAAACATAAACAGTAGATAAACAAGTGTAGACAATACAAAAAATCTGTTGTTGAATCGATAGAAAATCCTAGATCAAATTAGTGTCGTTAAAACATCGTTTTTGGTCAAATCAATAATTTTGACAACAATGATACATTGAACTCACAAATCACATGGTATGATACGAGTGTCTAGTAACTCAAGCTTTTTGTGTGTTGAATACACATTGAGGTACAATAAATGAAAATAATACAACACAAATGCGTAAGTCACAATATAATTTTTTTTTTATCTTATACATTATTTAATAAACAATGAACAATACAAATATAATACCGTGAAAAATTTATATATCACGCTCCCTGCCGTCATAGGACCTCGTCTTTTCGGTGTAATCTCGATTACGGTGACCAACATGCCCTCGCAAGACCTCCATATCATGGGATGTGAGAAGGACAATTTAGGTTTTTTATATTATTATGTGCAAGAGAAAAAATTATCCCTGGTTTAGTAAGTTATAACTTCTTGTAATTTTATTTTGTCCCTCGTAAGCTTTTTTTGTGTTGTTCTAATATTAATTTTATAACCAGACGGATAAGAAATATTTTTGTATTTTGTTATTTCTTACATTTAAGCAAATCAAAAGGATCTTAAGTATATAGTATGTATCCATGTTGAACTATATAAATAGAGAAGTGTTTTAGATAGAGGAATTGTTTCTTAACTAGTACTCTACCTCTTCTAATACTAATCCCATAGAAATGTAAATCTGAATCGGACTCTCAACACATTATTAAGAATCCTCCCAAAATACATTTTTAAGAATCGTTCATGAAAAAATCGGGCATTATTTCAAGTACAAAATCTTTTTTTATTGTCAATAATTGAAGACAACATTTTAATTACTAAAATATTTTGATGGTGATATAAGTTTTAACAAATTTCTAAAATAATAAATATGTATGAACATATAATAATATAACTACATACGAATGAGTCAAAATACAATACGTATTTAAAGTTAGTCAAAACAACATTTGATGATATGGAACGAATGTTGGGATTTGGGATAGTATTCACTTGGGTGGTTGTAAAATGATGAGCAAATTCGTTGGCCTTTCAGGAGCAAATTTGTCTAGTCTGCAAGGCAAAGACGCATAACCACTCGACCAAGTTTTTATGTTACAAAATTACCATTTTCTATTCATAATTATATTTCAACGAAGTCAAAATCAAAGGGAGCTATATTTCCATAAAAAAAAAACTAATAAGAATTTTCAAAACTTTTGGTTTTGTTTTTGTTTACAGAATAAATTATACTTTTAGTCTATAAATATAATTAAACTAGCATTTAAATCTTTGAAAATGCATGATGTTAATATTTTTCATATACAATTGTTTAATTATATACACAAAAATTATTTTATATATTTTTAATGAATCAAATAAATATAAAAATATAAAATTCAGGACCAATATTGCATATTTTGCATATTTAGAAACTAAATTCAAATATTTCATCTTCTAGTGACCAATTTGTTACCATCTCACACTTTCAGAAATCAAAATTAATATTTAGTCTATTATTCTGATTATAAGATCATGTTTATATTACTTATATTATTTAGTTGTTTTATAAATTGATATATCAACTTATGAGTCATCCATTTTAAAAAAATGACATGTCAATCCAACTCAACTCGACAGGGTTAGGCTGAGTTGAGTTTTTCAATCCAATTTCAAAACGAGTCAAATCCAATCTAACCTATTTTTTGACCAATCAAATTGAGTTGGATTGAAATAACTCATTTTAACATTTCTAAGAGAAAGAGAGAGGACAAAATTGCAAACAAAAGGAGAGAAGAAAGAAAATGAGTGTTGCAATTATATTTAGGGTCATTATATTTAGGGTTTAGCGACCGAATCTTATGGTCATTACATCGATTACAAGTTACTTAATGTAAAATGTTATCACTAATTTTTTTTTTTTATTACAAAGACATCACAAGAGTTCAAACATTCAAATTTAGTGACTAACAACATCTGGATCATTAAAGGTTAGTGTTTCGATTGTTAAATATATAAAATAGTATGTGGTTTAGTGATCATTTTCAATTTTGCCACTAAACAACAAATATTTAGCTGGAAAAATATGTTATTATTAGGATCGATCTTAAGATTTTATGGACTCTAGACAAAATACTAAATAAGGTCTAAGTATTTTTATTGTTTTGTTATAATAGAGTGATATTTTTAATCACATGTCACATTTTAATGTGAATAAAAAAATACATAAATAAAATGATAACTTTAATTTATTTATAAAAAAAGATGATATAATATAATTTTTATTACAAAACTATTTTTTTAAAATAAAAAATAGTCCCTTATAATGAGAGATTTAATGTCGCACAAACAAATCTCAAAGTCGGTCTTGATCACTATTTGATCAACAATTTTGACTTTAAAAACTTATAATTCAGCACTAGATTGATCAATCAACTTTATTGCAATCATGTCTTATTACCTGCTACCAAAAGATTATTTATTTTAAAGTGAACACTATTAACGAGTTAATGATTGATAAGTCGCTAAACTTAGTTACTAATTATATGTTTTTCTATAATTGAAATAAGAGTTTAAAAAACATAATCCAACAACATCATTGTATGCATTTTGTAAATAAAGATAATTTTGTTAAGAGTGAATTTGAAATGAAACAATTTATATATAATTTTTCAAAAATAAATTTTATTAACTCTCTCTATATATATATATATATTGAAAAAATTATATTACGTCAATTTTAATATATATGAATGAGGTAATAAATAATTTTGAATTAATATGAAAATTTTGTATATATAATTTATATGAAAAAAAATTCAATCCAACTATGATGAATTTTAAGAAAATATTATTGAATTGTATAATAATTCAATAATTTTGAAAAAAAAAATTATAAAGTTTGAACATGAAAACACAAATCCAATTAAAGGCAGTAATAAGTAATTGACACTGCCGCCACACCCATTACTTGATACTACTGTTTTCGGCTAAAAAACGAGGGTTAGAGAGTAGATTATAATTAAGATTAAGCAACGCAAATCCGTAACTTTGACCATTTGATTATAAACAATGGGGTTTTGAAGTGGGGACTGTTTCTCCTGTTCCGACATGAACAAGCATGTGGAACAATGCCATTGCTCCAAAACCCGTATCATACATATCATTATATATTCTCAAGTTAGGCAAATGTCATTGAGATTTGATAGATGAGTGTGCTATGTGGAAACCCTTCATTAGCTGCAAAATCTTTGAAACCATTTAACTAATAATTTGACCCTTTTATTGGACTGCCTGACTTTTGGAGGTAACAATTATATTAGTTTGATAATTGATTATGTATAGAGAAGATATTAACATCTTACGACTGCTAATTAAATATGTAAAATTAATATGTTTAAAAATATTTATTTATCCTCTATGTTGAATTGTATAATTTAAATTTTAAATTATTATTAAGATTTATTAAGTTGTTACATTCTTTTATTATTATATTTAAATATGAGTTAAAATTAAATTAATTTGTTATTATTTTATATTATTATGAGGTTGTTGAACTACTCTTATATATATATAAGAATCTTTTTTTGAGGAAAAATATATGAAAGAGAATGGATGAATGAATGAAACGAATTAGAAATTAATATTCTAGTATATGTATATATACTTTTTAACACTAAGAAAGGAATTCAATTCAAATGAATTAATAAAATATATTTGAAAGAGAAAAATAAATTATGAAAATTAAGTTTAGCTTGATCGTTTGATTCTCGCTATTCGCTATTGTATATATGCTCCGGTGCAACGAAAAACTTAAAGTCACATGGTTTTTTTTTTTTTTAATAAAAGTCACATGGTTATTTAAAAAAAATATTTGTCTTTATGAATTTAAATTAATTTCAACATCATCATGTTATCATAACTCAAATGTTCCTCATCAAAACATAGGTTATTAAGTTTTCACACCTCAATTAACCCATATATTTATAAAAAAAAAGTAACAATGAAAGTAATAATATTTATTTGGGTTAATTAACTTTGTAGTTTGTCCAAGAATATCAAGATTTCATGTTTGTAACTATGTCTTTTACAATATCTCTACTTGTATTTTTTCTCGGATTTTTTTTAATGAAATTTCATAATTTTCTTCCTCTGAAGAAAAAACTTTGTAGTCTCTCATTTTATATGAATTTTCACTTTTAGCTTCTCAAAATATTCTAACTGATTTTGGTCCCCCATAAATTTATCCGTTCCATTTTTAATTTTTAATTTTTATTGTTAACTTGAATTGTTAAATGATGATGTTACATCCACGTAGGCAATATGATATTGTTAATTGTTGTTTACGTGGCAATCACATGAAATTTTAAAAGAAAATATTTTTCTAAAAAAGATATTATATAATAAGACACTTTAGTTAGTAATAAATTAGTACTACATTTTTTTGAGGCCACATCTTTTACATAAAGCTATTATGCTTGAGATGGGTATGAGCAATAATATTACTTGTGGTCTTAAAATAAAAACTCTTTTAATCATTTTAAAAGAATAAAAAATAAAATTATTTAATTAATGATATTAAAATTCAATCATTTATATCCTTTTTCGTAGTTTTATCCTTAAAACTGTTGAGATTTTATTTCTTTAATCTCTTTACACTTAATTCATTAACCTACATGTAAGACAAATGTATAAAAAAAAATTGAACTTTGAAGGGAGTCTTTAAAAATAAAAAAAGATAAACTTCTTTAAAAAATTCCAATAAAAGAAAGATAATAGTATTTCACAAGGAAAGGGAATATTCCTATTTGATCCGATTGGTTGTGTGTTGTTTCTTTGACTATTTGCACCTGTGGAATCTTTTTTTAATCAGACTTGTGGACTATTTTAACATCACCATATCTCTAGTTCGTATCCATTAAATAATTTCATCACCAATATGATATATATCTTTTTCGTTTTCCGCGTAATATATCTTTTTACACAGAATAATGCAACTTTAAACCATACAACTTTGGGGGTATCGAATGGAGGAGGAATTTTGTCACCAAGAAGAAGGAGATGAGAAGGAGACAAGGATGGAGCCATGGAGGAGAAAATGGGAAAGATCAAAGAACTATCAATGTGTGTATTTGAGAAGGAAATAAAATGTAGTTTACGAATGTTTTTTAAGTTTAGTCTGTTATTATACATAATTTATAATACAAAGATATGTAATTTACAGTTATATTACTAGTATTTATCGTCCCGTTCAATTTAACTCGAGGAAACGATATTCAAAACTAGGAGATGGAATCAAACTAAAACTTCTCTCAAAATTCAGACCAATTAAAAAGCCAACACGTAGGGAATTATATATGATTGATACATACTGTATATTTTAATTAATAAATAGTTTAATTAAATACTTGTTACTTATTATACAAGAGTGAAGTTTATTAAAATAAATTAAATAGTTTATTTTTCTAAGATTCTAAATACATTTATTGAAATAATAAATTAAAAAATAGTCTAGAATTATGTGTTCAAATAGAGTAGAATTAATAACTAATTTCCATCCATATATGTGGGGTCGTCTGAAATTGTTTGAAGTTGTCATGATCTGCTTCCATAACGGGAGTTTAGGTGTTAACTGTTAAGTTTATTCCTCGCATGCCCTTTCCCAGTTAATTTTTTTTTTCTTTTGTTGAAAAAAATATGTATATATGTTTTGTGGATTTAATTAAACACAATTTTATTTTCAAATGTATATATGTTTTGTGGTTTTTCATTAGTGCTCTCAAGCTCTGTACCGAGCTTTGATAGTGTCACTTTCATTTGTTGTGATGAGTTTCCGGAACCATGAGTCTCGAACATAAAAGGGAATTCTTTAAGTGATCCATAATTAGAATATGTTCCTAGCATTTTGGCCTAAACTCTAAAAAAATATTAGATTAAAAAAATTAAAGCCAATAACTAAATAAAAAAAAATTATTACACACACAGACACACGTAGGTATATCAATTTTTTTTTTTTCTGCTAACAAAAAGTAGGATGTTAAAATTTTATTGGATTTGATGAACCAGCTTCCTATTAACCAATCGATTGACGAAACGAAGAGTGTTAGGTGTTGAAAATATGCATGAGTCCAAAGTGAATCATGGCACAATATAGTAAGTTCCCCAGAGAAAAACAAATAGTTACACTTCATTTGAACAGCCAAGCTGATAATTGAAATAGAAAATCAATTTTGCTCCTCCTTTGTCATTTTCACCAGAAAGGAGGATCTGTCAAGTTAATTGATTGGATTACAGGCTTGGTGGGTTAGGCAAACTGATTAACATGCTATTTTTATAATTAGTTGCACACTAGCTACTAGTAGTTTACATGCACTAAAGTAAAATGCATGCAGAAGGGGCCACAACTTATGTTCAGTGTTTGTAGTCCATTTAAAATTAAACCAATTATTTTATATGTCTTTGTACTGGAATTTGTGGATGGCTAATATGCCCACTTATGTATTAAACAAAGCCTAAATCATTTGTAACAAAATGCTTATGAATTTGTGCTAGCTTTTTGAGCTCCTAGTTTCTTTTAGACAACTTTTGGATTGAAGGTAAAATTCCCTAATAATTAGCAATTAAGGATGGGGCATATGTGAGACTTGCAAACACGATAGGGACTAGCTCCTAATGAATTTATATAGAAACCACTAATATTGAGATTTCAAAATTAATTTGCACCAAATCTTAACAAGGTAGAGATTAGGGACAATTCATTTGCTCCTATAATAATCCAGTCTGGATTTCATCAGAACCCCCTCGTCGTGGTGCACTTCTTAGGCATAAATCACATGGTAATAGAGAAAGGGTGCCTGCATTTTTCTCAAAAATGTGGTTAATGGTGATAAATAACTGAAGGACCTGAAAAGGCCATTGGTATTAACTACACCTTGTTTCAGTTGTTTAAGAAACCAGTCCAAATAATTATGGCAAATGATTACCTCAACCAACAAATTAGATGAGCCATTAGGGACAAAAAAAACTTGTCCAATTAAGAAACTAAGCCGGTGCACATTTCTAACAGGAAATTTGATTTTGGCGCATCATGAATCATGATTGTTAGTTATTGAATCATTCACCTCAAGTTAACATACTGCGACCAATGAATTGTCCAGTCCAAGATAACATTTCACTATTTAAACAGCCAACAAACAAAGGCAGAAAAATTGTTGCCATAATAAACAGGTTGCTATTTGGTTCAAATTCAATTACAATAAAATAGCTTTCAGTTGTATGCCTCATGGCTTTATTTTTATATGGCTGTTTGCCTTTCGTCCTTCTCTTCTCATTAATTAATTTTTTTTTTTTTTTTTTTTTTACTTTTCATCATTTCTATATACTATGGAAGTTCATGTATTTTATAGTCCTGTACATTGAAACAACCAGATACAGTAATTGTATAAAATTCCCACAACCAGTTGCATTCAAAATCTTGTCTCGTGTACTCTGTTATTGAAAAAGAAAAATCTTCAACCAATTCTTATTTCTCAGCATTAATATAAATAACTTTAATAAAAAAGTGAAAATTAATAATTATTGAATCGATCAACAATTGAAATAATAAAACTTGCGAAATCACCGGTCGTCACATTAAAAACTCTAAAATAGAAAGGAAAAAAAAAATAACATTTTTGGCGTATAAAGGGTTGCGACCGACCAAGCGACCATATTGAAAACCAAAGCCTAAAAGAACAGTTTAAATCCTAAAATAACGAAATTTTGGCCCATGCAGGTCTCGAACCTGCGACCTTCGCGTTATTAGCACGACGCTCTAACCAGCTGAGCTAATAGGCCAGTTGCTAAATATATTAGAAAAATAATACTAAACAATCATTTGGGTGTTGTCCGTAGGCTCCCCTCAAGTTCTTATGGGTGGTATAGATTTCAGTATGTTCGTGAGGGGAAATTACTATCTAACATAGTCATTATAAGAATTAATTATCTAATATATTAAAATTAAAAAGATAATTAATTTAGTTAATAATAATAAATTTGTATAATTTTTCCAAATATATCGTTATCTTAATGTTTCTTTCTTTTCTAAATACATGTTAATATAACTTTTTTCTTATTTAATTAAAGATAAATTTAGTCTAAAAAATTAATGAACAAGATAATATAAATTAAATCTTATATAAAAGATCAAAAAAAATTTAAATGTTAAATCTTATCAATAGTATAGAAACTAATATATCTTTCACAAATAGATAATCTAAACTTAAATTTCATCCTAATGATCTTTAATCCTTTCATAAACACCTTAAACTTTAATAACGTATCATTTGTTTCTTACACTTCATCTCTTTTATGCAAAAAGACTTAATTCTTAAATTCACCTTAATTTTTAACACTTTGATGAATAATATTTGATTAAATTTATATTTTGACCTTCTAATTTATGATTTTAGTTTGATTTAGTACTCTAATTTTTTTTCAAATTTAATTTTATTCTCTGTTTACTTCAAATCAAGCATTAAAATAATGTGTAAGAAAGACCAAATTAAAATTTTTGAAAAAAATTAGAAAAATAAAATCAAATCCAATAAAAATTAGAATACAGATAAAACAAAAGGAATAAATTAAAGAAAAAAATTATTTTATTCCTAATTCCTTAATAAATTGGGGGTTAAATTATTAGCAAGAGAAAAATAACCATTTATTTGCTTTTACTCAATTTCAATCATTTGTTATTTTTAAAAGAAAATATAAAGAAATCTGTTAATAAATTAAACTTTATGTACAATACATTTAATAATAATGCACTAAAAATATATTACAATTTTTATATCATCATTCCATATCATAATAGGTCCCAAGGAAATTATGCATAATTTATGGATGGGACTAAATTAAAACAATTGCAATTAGCAAACTGCAAAATTCGTATAAAAAGGACAACTTCTATTTTTTTTCAATACCTTTATTTTACCAATTTTGAAACGACTTTCACCTTTGACAAATTTTTCAGTTCTTCTACCAATTTTTATCATAGTCAGATCTATGATACATTTGAACCAGAGGCTCGTTCTATGCTTTATTTGAACCATCACCACCTCTGACCTATTCACCGGTTTTCAATCTCAAATTTCATTCCAAACAACAGAAAATAGTACAATACATCAATGTCTAGCAGTGTTATTCTTTTCAAGGCATACACGGATTCACAGTACAAGCCTTCATTAATTAATTAATACCAATATAGAACGATTTATTACATTAGATGCTTTTGGAGCCCAAAGGTGGTCAGGCTTCAACAAAAGAATCTTCAAATCTCCGTTCTTGGTGACAATCATCAGGCTTGTAAACTGCACATCAGCACCAAATGGAATCTGCTCTTTTGTACGATATTAATATTGACAAGCTCACACATAACTTACAAAACAATGATAAAAAGAAGCAAGTTTGTCAGATTCAATACAAATAACTCCTGAAAAGAACAAAATTACTCAAATAAACCCACTATAAAGAAAAATTACATATAAAAGCAGGTTTAAGGCAATCTTTGAACAAAGACGATCATGGATCATATAACACAAGACTCAACAAAGACTATATATCCAAGGTAAGACATGGCCTCAGAGGTAGTGACAATTAAAGGTATCATCACACGAACAAATCTGATAATACGTGCATTTGAATACATCATCGGCCAAGTCTTTACAATAGAATAAATAATTTTTGAAAGGCAACAGGAATTTACAATTTGCACATTCGAGATCAACACAAACAATCAAACAGTTAAAAAAACAATGCATTTGATTGTATTCTACCAGGCTTGTCAAACTACGATTGAACATCAACACAAACAGTCAAACAGACATTACCAAACAAAACACAAAATGTTTTGAAGACAACTCAAAAATGAGGCGAAAAATCTCGTTCTTTTATTAGATATCAAGGTCATTAGAACACTGTGATTTCAATTATAAAAGAAATCCAAACCAGATCAAATATGAGGGGTTGAGATTTCTTTCTTTCAACCAGTACATTATACATGTGTATCTATCTTATCTAAAATTCATTATGCATCGGAGAGATTCCCAAAGACAAATCATCATTCTTTACATAAAAGTGCTGATGTCCCTGTCTAATTTATCGTCACTTGCATATAATGAGGATTAGTAAATGCAGTAGTTACTATGCGAACTATACATATAAGCCCTAAGTAGAAAATATAACAGTTTTTGTTTCAAAAAATAGATTTCCAAATTAAAAGTAAATTTCATGAGCGCATCAGAGAGATTCCCATTAGACGTTGTCAACATTCTCCTTTGGAGTGCTGATGTCCCTGTCTATGTTGTCGTCATCTGCGCATAAATACTGCTTTCACAAGGTTAAAACAAAACGACGGAACAAAGATTAAAACTTGAGCATAAATGACACAAGTGCAATCAGCAAATTAGAACCATGACATTAGATTACAATTGAATCATGAAAACAATCATAAAGAGATAATCGACCACTACATAGTATAGCAAATCCCTTACAGCACTTTCATGTGCTTCCAATCAAAAGTAAGGAACATAAAGCTAGTGCCTCAGAACGAAGTTGATGTCATAGAAATAAATCTCGGAGTATATTTAACACCATCATAGGCACTTAGCAACTAAACGCAATTGAATTATAAAGAACAAACAAAAAAAATACTGAACTAATTAGATATGCAGAGGGGAACCTGAAAACACAAGAAAACACTAATAGGTATTATAGAGAGAAAAAACCCTAGAAGCCTGCTGCTGCTGCTGCGGAAGTTAGGGTTTGAGAACATTGGCTTTGTATATATATAGACAGAAAGAGGCGCGATAAGAGAAATTAGGGTATAGGAGACAGAGTCGGTTTGTTCTCTTTAACTCTCTCACGAAATTGTGACCGTTGGATCTGTGGTTTGATTTCTTATAATCTTTAAATGAGTTGATTAATTTGTTTGTTTTTAAATTAAGATTTTTTTATAAATATATAGGGATTAAAATAAATTTTATATATAAATTTAATTCAAAAAATTATATGTATAAAATATTTAGATTTTATAAAAATTCAAATACTTTATAAAAAATGAAATTAGCATTTGAAAAGGATAAATTTTTAAATTTATTTTATTTTAAGTGAAGTTAGATCTTTTGATTGATGAATTTTGATTTAAAAATTTACTTAAAGAATAAATGTGCTTCATTTAAAAAACATAATCAATTCGAAAAGTATCTGAACTAAAGAAAGTAAAAATGTAATTAAACCACAAAAATAAAATAAAAATATATCTTAATTTTTTTCTTCAAAAAAATCCTTTTTTTATTCGGTCTAGCCCAATACAAAGTAAAAGCAAAGAACAGCCCAAAACAGAAACTAGGCTTAACAGCCCAAGATACAATATCCGGCTTTAATGAGTGTAAACGAAGATTCCATTGGACCTGCATACCTCCAGGTCGTAAAATAAAGGAAATTACTTCCTGCAGCTCCATCTTTGCTTCCTGCACCTAATCTATAACGTAAAATTACATTTTAGCTTTTCCATGATATAAAATTTTACAATTCCATAATAGACTTTACAAAATCTTAAAAAGGTAAAAGAAGTAATTATGTACGTGCAGAAAGAAATTGCGTGAAATAAATTGCAAATAAAACTATTAAAAATTATTAAAAACTATTATGGAATTGTAAACACATTCTTTTTAGTTGGTTAAAAACTATTAAAAACTACAAAACTACAAAATTAGTTGGTTAGAAACATAATTTTCAACACACTTTTTAAACACATTCTTTTTAGTTGGTTAAAAACTATTAAAAACTACAAAATTAGTATAAAGAATCATTAATTATGATGTTTGAAATTCACAAAAATTTATCATTTTTAATAAATTTTAACCAATTAAAAAAAGTAAGTTTAAGATCAAATGAATGTGTCATATAGTGTATCCCTATCATTTCTCTATAAAATTAGCTATC
>PYAF01005464.1:146189-161223 GCA_007407185.1 Glycine tomentella
TTCACACATTGCTCATAC
The DNA here is from genome assembly GCA_007407185.1 of Glycine tomentella. Classification (NCBI taxonomy): domain Eukaryota; kingdom Viridiplantae; phylum Streptophyta; class Magnoliopsida; order Fabales; family Fabaceae; genus Glycine; species Glycine tomentella. Next base: position 146,208 of record PYAF01005464.1, read on the forward strand.
TCCAATAATTAGCTAAAAGATTATTTCAGTCACCACAAATTATTCATTTTTTTTTTATCTTTATCTTTATCTTTATATTTTTTAATCGTCTATCTATTTTCAGTTTTTTTTCCATCTCAAAATTAAATTTTAATATTCAATATTAAAAATAACCTGATGTTTATCATAAATCTTACACATTTATCTCGTACAACCTACAAATTAAAATACTAGTGTACATATGATTTTTTTTTTCTCAAATAGATTGATTATTGTTGTATTTTATCTAAACTTAAGTGTATGGACCAACAACAAAAAATCTAAATTTAAGTGTGGTACATAATTAACAGCAGACTTATGACTTGTCAGTTTATCGTAAATTTTAATGCGATGTCACACACTTATTGTCTATATTGGGGGCTAAATTAAATAATGGTGAAGTTCTATATTACTAATAGATACAATACATTGGGGATGTAGCTCAGATGGTAGAGCGCTCGCTTAGCATGCGAGAGGTACGGGGATCGATACCCCGCATCTCCATTTTTCATATTTTTTTGCTTTGTGTTTTATTGTAAACAATTTATTCGTTTTTTGAACCATGTCATCGTTTTGTTCTTTTCACTCGAGAACAGTATCAACTATCAAGCTAATGAAGCAGTCACAGCTCTGCTATGTAAACTCATAAAAGAGAATCGCAAAAGGAACCGCTGAAAATTTTCAAAGTGGAGCCGTAGAGCACTGGAGCCAGAAAGGTTAATTATGATGAACTCATGTGGAAGGTAGGTATGACTTGAGTACGGAGAATGCAACATGGGCTTGCTTGGCTTTATTAACACTCTTCATATTGTATTATATTATATATATTATCCATATATTAAGTATCACATAGTTTTTCAGAATCCACCCATATATAGCAGAAATACCACTAACTCACATGGGTTGAATTAATATAAACAAAGTTTACTTACGAAATTTTTTCACAAAGTTTACTCCCTGTTTGTGATTTAGGCTTTTCAAAGAAGCATTAACATTGACTGGAATGAAAGTAGTACGTAACGAGGAGATATAAGGTAGATTAAATGACTAAGGGAGAAGGGAAGAAGGAAAAAGTCGTGGACTCAATCTTCTATGTTAACAAAACTAACATCCCAACGATTAATATTTGTCGATAAAAAAAAGTTGGTAATAAATGCATGAGATTGGGATGTTGTTGGTCCTCCAAATGTAACTTCACGACATGACCGAACGATATCACTCACCGCATCATCCACGTGATGTGTTATCCTATCTCTTTAGTTTCCAAGTTTTAATTAAGGCAACCGATTTTGTAAGCTTGCAACCTATACCTACTATAACATTGATTGAGTCGTGAGGAGCAAGCTGCTTCTGGTTTTCTGCGTGTCCTCCTGGGGCCCCTTAATGTTAGCAATGAATTAGAAATTCAAATGTATCTGGTAAGTGGTAACACTGTAGAGTGGATGCAAAGACCAAAAAACCAGAAGTTGGCGGGGTTGAATTATTTCCTTTTTTCATGTTATTAGTGTGAAAATATTTATTGACTTTATTAATAAGTAATCTTTGTCCTTTCCATGAACTTCATTGGTTATCTTTAATAATTTTTCCTTTGACTTATGTTTTATCCACAAAACTCAAATTCAAAAGTTTCTTTAAAGAATCCAAACTCAATTCTAATTAGACTAGACCATCTAACCATCTTGTGGCAGCTGGTTTGAAACTATGCTTTTGGGCAGAACACTGTACGGTGAGGGGCCTTAATTGCTTTTATGCCACATTCAATTTTACTTTCCTCACTTCCCCCAAGCTTCTGTTTCATTCTATGGATTTCATTATTTAATGAAATTCAATAAAGCAGATCACGTGCATAATATGACCTTGCATTAAAATAATTTCAAATTCTTTTACAACATATTTTTTGCTAATCTTCCTACTTATTTTATAGTAAGTGTGATTTTTTTTTTAATGTTTTCTGGATATTAAACATTTGTAGAAGGATATACCATTTCTCCATTATTACTTAAGTATAACTTAAAGAGCTTTTTGGTTGGCCTGGTTGATTAATTAAAATAACTTAGCTTTGTACAAGAGAAAATTATGGTCGTTTTCTCGAGTTTAGTACTTTGATCTTAAACAGTTAATTAAGAATAATCATTGGTTTCACTAGTCTTGGAAATCATACAATCTGTATTTTAAATATGTACCAGATATTAAGCCATGCGTGCAAGGATCATATGTAGAGATCTTATAGCCAATGTTTCAGAAAGAGTCTAAGTTCACTCTAGTTACAATTTGATCAAATTTAGCACACAAGTATGAGAAAGGTATAGGGTTATTTGAGGATCGATGGTAGCTAGTGTGTAAGGGAAATATCACCTTCTTGGCTCGTTCTCTTCTAGAGGCAAGGACGGTTTCTTACTTGCACATCAGCAAACTCTAACTCTACTCTAGTTTTGGGAACAAACAAAGGCAGAAAGGCCTCAAAGCCACGTGGTTTCAGGAAAAAATATATTTGTCCCTGCATAAAAATGAAACAGCTACACTTGTCATGTTAGGGTCCCCACACTTCACAATTGTGTCAGTTCCTTTCGTTGGCATTACGTTGGTTAATAGCGAAATCACACTCACACAGACTCAGCTAGCAGCAACTATTTATTCCCCTCCTATGCCTTCTGCTTTTAATTTCCTCACAACTTCTCTGTTTCCCTTTCTCCCTTCTCTATTAAGGTGCTACACTCTTTTTAAACTTTGTGAGATAGCTATAGTAATTAATTATACTGCACAAGACTCACTACTACGTACTGTTTGCAGGAAGCATGGCGTTTTTGGGTGTTCTCTTGGTGGGGTTTCTCTTAGGTGCTTATGGGAACAGTGATGGTTGGATGGATGCTCATGCTACCTTCTATGGAGGGGGTGATGCCTCTGGCACAATGGGTATGTGTGACAATTTACTGTAATGTTTCTGCCACACACGTTGTTATGCATGTTTAAGGTAGACCACAACTTTGTTTATTCTTTCAAATATACTTTTTTAAAATTCTTTTCTGTATTATGTATTTGTTTATAACAATTGTCCAAACTTATCAAGAGGAGGGGAGTCAGGGCTAAAAAACTAAAAAATTCTTAAAGAATTAGGAGAAAAGCTTGATGCGGAGTGAATTGAGTTAGAAAAAATTAAAATCATTTCAAACTTATCATTTACTATAAAAGTTGTGAAATGCTTGAAAATATAGTCCAACTCGTTTGTAATTTAACTTATAAAATTTGGCCATTAATAAAGTAAATTAAAATGATTTTTTAATTTTTTTTTTTTTGTCAAGCAAACATGGACATGGTGGAAACTGGAAAGTTTCATCCCACTTATTTGCACACTTCTATGATCTACTCATTTTTATAACAAGCGAATCCTAGTAACTCTTTCATTTTGGGTTAGAACATCATTTCTCATAGAGTAGTCAATTGGAGGTGTAACTCATTTCTTTAATGTAAATAATTTTTACTTATAGACATACAGAACTTTTTTTATATTACTGATGTTAGAGACTATATAGTGTAACATATGAACGTTAATTTGGTTACCCTCAATATTTTTTTTCTCAATTTCCACTATTGATCCCTCTGCATAGGGCCACAGAAATGAGTAGTCCCATGTAGAAATGGTGTAACTTCTAATGACAAAGATGGCCTGAGAATAACAACAAAATCTTCATTTGGAGCTTTGTTGCAGGTGGTGCTTGTGGATATGGAAACCTGTATAGCCAGGGCTACGGGACTAACACGGCTGCTTTGAGCACGGCCTTGTTCAACAATGGTTTGAGCTGTGGGGCTTGCTTTGAGATAAAGTGTGTCAGTGACCAAAGGTGGTGCCTTCCAGACACAGTTGTTGTCACTGCCACCAATTTTTGCCCACCAAACAATGCCCTCCCAAATGATGCAGGTGGCTGGTGCAACCCTCCCCTTCAACATTTTGATCTCTCTCAGCCAGTCTTCCAACAAATAGCTCAATACAGAGCTGGCATAGTACCTGTAGCTTTCAGAAGGTAGCTGATTTTGTTTCAATTTTTCATATTCTTTTCCTAATCATTTAAGGATGTGTCATGGTTCACTAGGAATAGGAATACTAGCTATTAACACATTTTCTAAGAACATTTCTTATATAAGAACCAATTCTCAACATGAAAAAATATTTTTTGAGCAGAAAGTATAAAGATGTGGAGTAATATGAGAAATTCATTTTAAATTCTTAAATGGTTTCACCAAGGTAAAAAGTTACTGAAATTCTTAATCTGATGTAACTTAATAAAATCCACAAAAAATGAGTTAAGAACGAAAGAGAGAGTACTGAGATGCTCTAATATACTCTTTGTCAATCTATTATTATTTACTATAAGATGAAATTCATGTAAAACTCACTTTCATAATTAATGAAATTAAATTCATTACCCGATAATACTAAACTATTGCTAGAAAGAATGTGTCACATGTTCTCTTTAATTTATATACTTGCCATGCTGATTTTCTTGTGAATTATAGGAATCTATGCTTGTGGCAAATCCATGCTGATTGTCCTTGTTTGTGATAACGCAGGGTCCCATGTCAAAAGAGAGGAGGCATCAGGTTCACCATCAATGGCCATTCTTACTTCAACCTAGTCCTAATCACCAACGTTGGTGGTGCTGGTGATGTTCAAGCAGTTTCCATCAAAGGCTCAAGAACTAATTGGCAACCAATGTCCAGAAACTGGGGTCAGAACTGGCAAAGCAACACTTACCTCAATGGACAAAGCCTCTCCTTTAAGGTTACAACTAGCGATGGCCGCACCTTGGTCTCTAACAATGTTGCCCCTGATAGCTGGTCCTTTGGCCAGACCTTCACAGGGCAACAATTCAATTAAGAGACATACAAGGACATAGCAACACTTTACAGTTAGTTTCTGGAAGTGTTGACACTTAAAATCAGTGTATCATTTATAGACTATGGTTAATTGGTTATTAGTATAATACCAAAAGTGTAGTATAACAATTAGAAGAAGAAAAAAGTAACATGATATAGAAGTGAGAGTCACTGGAAGCAAATGAGAGAGGCATATTTTAAGATGGCCCTGGTCATTTGGATTGTGTTGAGAAGAATTCTGCTGTGTCCTTTATTTATTAGGCAGAGTCAGTTAAGGTGGCAGTGGTGGTATAGTTTATCAACCCGCCATTTTTTCAAGTTAGTTCAACTTCTAATTTTGTTACTGAAGTATCAAGTATGGTAATTTTGGGCTTAGCTATAAAGGTATAGCATAGAAAATAAAAGAAGCAATATTATAGCTTCTATATGTCATTGTATTCGATTTTAAGAGGTGATTCTCTGTAAGAACGAATGGAAGACATGGATGAATAAAATAAAATTATATTTCCGATTAGCTCAAAGTGTTACAAGATCTCAGCCAATTAGCAATCCTGTCCATTGTATTTTTAGATTTATATACTATACTATTCTCATAATCTATGTGATTTGGTAAGCAGACAAAGATGTAATTATTTACTAGATTTGTCAGTAAGTATTAATGTTGTTGATGCTCTTTATGTATAAGATAGTATTCTTTAAAATATTTATGAATTTGTTAGGAAATTTTATGATAGGGTAGAAAAGTAACTTCATTGAATTTGTTTTTATGAAAAACAAAAATTATTTTCCGTTTAGTTATAATTCCAAAAATAATTTTTAACTTGCATCAAGCACGTTCCATGTTATCCTTATGAGTAGAGTTTATTGGATGATGAAAGGTGTTGTATATTCATTATTTTTTTAATGTTTTTTGGTGCCGAAATATTTATTGTGTTATCTAGGGATTGCGAATTCTATATTATTAAATTTTGTTATAAACTTTCTTTCAAGATAAAAAAAATCAACGCAAATTACTTCACCTAAAACTTACTTTCAATGAAAATTATTTTTACAAACATATATTGTTTTGTTAAAATTAGTTGATTAAAAAATGATTATATTTACACAAGTCAATTTTTTACAATGACTAAAAGAAGTATGTTCTAAGAATAATTTTTGCCTTGATTTTGAAATAATTATGGTTTAGAATTTGTCTAACATGACAAGAAAAAGGAATAGTTATTTTTTTTACAGCAAGAAAAGGAATAGATATTCAACATCATTTTCATTTATAGGGATGACAAAAGAGGGAGGATAGATACTTGTCCACGAATTAAGAACTCATCCATACCCGCCAATTATCCACCGGATACTTCTTTAACAAATTACTTGTAGATTTTTTTTTTTATTCGCAGGTATTCACGAAAATCAATGGATATTTTTCTAAAAAACAAAAGATTAAAAAGATGACTTTAATCATGAATCCTTCTTAAAAAATGGAAATAAATATTTTTTTGTGGTTTAAATATATATACACTTAATAAAAATAATAAATAAAGATTAAAAAATGACTTTAATCATGAGTCCTTCTTCAAAAAATAAAAATAAAGATTTTTTTTGTGGTTTAAATATATATATACACTAAATAAAAATAAAATAAAAATTGAAGTGCATGCCAATGTCCAATTTGATCACCGAGAGGATAGATACACAAATCATAACAAATGGCATCAAAATTGTTACAGTGATGGTATGTTGATAATTATAATGAAATATCACAGTAAAATTAAGTGGTAAATTGAAAAAATATAAAGAGTAATAACTAAAATTTTGTGCGTTACTCAAAAGTTCTTGGTAAAATGATAAATACTATTGTTATACACTATCATTATAATGTTACACAAGTATTTCATTTTGAAGAAATACTACCCAGTCGAAGAGTGTGAAAACTAAAATGTATGAAAAGTTATATTTTTTTTTTTTTTGTTTATACATATAAGGGCATTTAAGTAATTTTAGAAGGTAGCAAGTACTCGTTACATTAGTTGTGTGATATTAGGCACCAACTCTGTTAACAAACGGGTAGAGAAAAAATCAGTTTAAATTACTCGTAAGTATCCGTTTATAATCTGTAACATATTTTATCCTTCAGGTATTCAAAGGTACAAATTTTTTATCATCCTTATTCATGTATAAAATGGACAAAATAAGATTGATGACTTGAAAGCATGTGTCTTTGTCTTATAATTTTGAGAGATTTGGACATAATTAAAAGAACCAACTATTTTCATGTATAAAGGGACAAAAAAACTTATACTTCAAGAAACTATTTTTTAATACAAGTGCACCCGAACTCAAATCATATGAAATTACTTTTTGTTCAAAATTCAAATTTACATCTTGACTTATCGATCAATTTCAAAACTTTACTAGTAAATTAGTAAAAAATATTAATCAACTTCAATACTTGTATGTGAACAAACTGCATCCTACTATATATACAACTAACATAACTCATTGTTGTGAGTCTTGTTAACCTCATAGGTGGAAAGACAACTTAATTTTGTTTTGTGTGGAGATGATTGGCAAGCATTCGTCATGTCCTTATCAACTAATATTCTTCTCCTCACTTGAAAATGCTAGATTGAGCACTTGACCAATCAATTACTACAAATACACGAAATTAGAAATCAACCAAAGCCAACTTGTTTAGTAGAAAACTAGAGACTAAAATCCAACATAAAGAGTTAGAATATGAAGATTATTATCTTTAACAAATTCAAAATCTACATTGAATTAAGAAGTATGAACTAATGAAACAAAAAAGAATTGCTTACCTTATGGTAGTTGTTTTCGTTATACATGGCTATCCCACAAGACCCAGAAGCAGAATTCCAAAATTGATGTTCATTTTCAAACAATGATCTTGGAAGATCAAAGTTGTTATGAACTTGGTAATCCACAGTGTTTGATTTATTGTCCATTGTAGGGAATTGTTTCACTTCCTCGATATTTGATGGGGGAGGGTATGCAAATTGGTCACAACATTGTACATTTAAGAAAGTAGTTCCATTTAATTCATTCATGACACCACCTCCTTGACCCAAAGTAGTGACTTGGGGAGAGCTGCCAACTTCAAATTTGTTGCACCCAATATAACCAGAATATTTTGGGAGTGAAATGCCAGCTGAACACTCAACATCTTTATTGGTATTTTCACTGCATGTTATATAATTGAATTAATAACTATATTTCAAGATGAAGCAAGAGACATGTGTCAATTTTAGAAATAAAATTGATAAAATTATTAGTCTAACAAAATATATTAATTGGAATTTATTTTCTAGATGGTTTAAATGTATAAATTTCATACTTCAGCTTATGTTAGCACAAGAGTAGCCCAAAGCTCTATGAAATTGAAAATGCAAGACTCATAAAAGATAACCCACCTAAATGATAGAAATTTTGGCTCATTAGGTAACATTAAGTGATGATTATCATCATTCAAAAGCCAAGACAATGGTTGGGATTCTTGTAGACTTGCCATCATCAAAGGTAATGTCATCCCTTCTTGCAACTACGAAGTAACATTATTCCAAATAAGTATTATAAGAAAAGAAAATAATATATTGCAAACAGAGAGACAGTACAACATTTGTTACTTGATTAACACATTCAAGTGAAATGAGTTTTTGCTTTCCTAAATTTTCCTGCCAATGAAAACTCTAAGTAATTTAGGTCAAATTTAGGAAAAATGGAAACATTTTAAAATGCAAACCTAACATTTTAGTAGTTATTTAATAGACGAGTGTATTGACATTTGAAAATGAAAGAACAATATGATTAGTCTACATGAAAAAAAAAAGCTTACTTTTTGTTGGCCTACTCGATTGATTGATTCCCGTACTGAATCTTCCATTTGTCTAAGATGTTCTAAGTTGTTGATCTTCTCTAGATTATTCCAATAGCTGGAAAATTAGCAAATGTAAGAGAATATTACTATATGATGGATACTCAAACATTCTTGACCCACAAATCATGCATAACAACATCAATTTTATGAAATATTATGTGTATGTTACGATCATGTAAAATATTGACAGAAAAAAATAAGGTAGACGTTCAGTAAAATTTAATGTATATGAATTGTTCCACATTATAAAATAGGTTTGAGTCTAATTGTATATGAATTGTTTTATAACTATGAAAACCTAAATATTTAAAATATCAACTAGTATAATGGTTACACTTTTATAACCTAAATAAAGTTCTAGTAGTGAAAAATAAAGTGTAATCCACATTCACATATGGTAGAATATGTGATATAAAAGGTGAAATTTCATTGGATTTTTCTCACCCATTACTAAAAAATAGATGTTGCATAATGCATAAAATGATTATAACAATTCCTTTCCTTTTGTAAGTCTATTAACCAATTTATGATATTTTAGTCACAAATCAACTACCAACAAAACTTAACAAATAAATACCAATTGTACTAGTTTTTCATTTTTTACTGATTTTTTTTTGTTTTATATATACATGTTTTGATATTTTCATGTAGTGTGTTAGTCTTTCGTTAAGGGAAAGACATATATTAACATTTTACATTATAATTAATTATTTTTCATCTCCCATCAATTATATAACCAATTCTGCAGTAAAAAAACTATATAATAAGTTCTCTTTCATTTCTTTTATTCTAGACAAGTTTAAGCACTAAACCCAAGCACCAACTATATATAAACATGTCTAAAATCAAATCAAATTAATTCTAGACATGTTTCATATATTTAAGAAAGGTTAGGTAGTATCATCTACAATAATTTTGCAACGTGTGAACTAGGATATGAGCACAAAAAAATATGTCAAAGTTCAAATGCACAAGAAAATGATATATAAGCATAGTATATGTTCCCCTAAAAAAAGCATAGTATATGTGGGATAGAAATAACCGAATGATTGCAAAACACTAAACCTGAAAGGTAGAGGTCATATAAGTAATAGTTCAACAAAAGAGCCCATAAAACCAAAAAAGAAAAAGAGATACTTTAACAACCAAAATCTCCAAAGTTGCACCTCAGTCTCTGTTGTACTTCAGTGATCTGAGCTTGTAAAGCCTTGACTTGGTAAGATAATTCCTGTATGTAGATCACAACATTTTGGATGTTCATCGGCTAACTTTAGATTTTGACATTATTATTAAACATAATGATGTCAATGAAAAAATTGTACCTCCATTGTTTGACTGCTGCAAGGTAGAAAAAAAAAACTTAAAACATTTAAAAGCTTTTACATAAAAGACATTGGCAATTTGATAATCATAAGAAATTACCTTGAGCCTAAGAAATCTTGTATTTTTACGTCATGGTCCAACTTCCTAAAGGTTTTCTTTAGTGCCTAAATTTTAAACAAAACCAAAATTTTAAAGAACATGAGAAGTTGAAGAGGCAACAACAAAGACACATTTAATGCAACAAAACTAGTATATGTAAAAGCATATATGAGGAAAAAAAATAAACTTACTTCAAGGCTCTCCATTTTCCTGCTCAATAAAATGAGAAAAAAGATTAATTTGTTTGTCATTGACAAATGAAAAAGTCAAAATGATAAAGCTTCATAAAAGAAATTGGCAAACCTTTTGGCTCTTTCTTGTGGGCTAAGTTGAGCAAATTTTGCAACGACATCCTCAATATTACTGAAAGTAATAACCAATATGCAAAATCATTAAAAATATACATGGATTGAATATTTTGCATTTTAAGCGTTGAAAGGTGAAATTTGTATTATTGTCCAAGATTCAATTAATTTGGCCAATTCCACCTTTCTGAAAAAGTTAATAGAGTTGTTTGAATTTATAATTAAGTTTGGTTTTGGCATGAATGAGAAAAAAATAAAAATAAACATTATATGTGAAAGTCAGGATGTTAAAAAAAAAAGCAAACTAGTTAACAATATTATGATTTAGTTTTTAATACCCTTTAGAAAATTAAGCTACACTATGTATAAATATATTTCATATTTAATGTTGGAGTTACCGATCTCGAGCCCAAGTAAAAGAGGAGGCTTGTGTTAGGCTCTCAGCAACCAACGTAAAACTCATCAAATATATTGAACATAAATCATATTAGAATTAGATTGTTTTTGTTATTGTTATAACATTGGAGTTTCTGACTTGCTATTTTACTTTTCAACTATTCAATTGTTGTGTATAAAGTTATTTCAATTTATCGTTTTAAGTTTAGCATTGGGAGGATACTAGTTACTCTTGAAACACCAATAAACCAAGGTTTATGAAGCACCATATAGATTATGGACCCCTTATTTACAAGTAACCAAATAACCAACTCCCCTAATAGTTCAAAATAGATAGGGTTATACTTGTGAATAAATGTTATAAAACTATAAAAGATACTTAACTTACAAGATTCATATTCATGTTTTGTAACTACAAAATATTATGAAAATAATAATGAGGAATCAAGACAATATCTAGGCATAAGTTATTCAACACATTATATGATATAACAACTAAATTCAATTTAGCTATGCCTTAAGAGCGAATATGAAGAATTCCAATCACAAAGATAATGTATTAGCTTTAATACTTTTATGCATTCACTAATTATAATTGAAACAGAATATACTTGTTGATTCCCAATTTCAATAAAAAAAATCCATTTCAAGATCTATCTAATCAAATAATTGCAGTGAAATCTTGATTTAATTTTGAAAGATATAAAATTGATAATTTCATATATACTTTGCTTATTCTTCTTACTGTTCACATCATGATTATCACGTAGAGATTATAGTTAATCAAGTCACATAAGATTTTGCTTGTGTGAAGACTTTTTTGTTCTTGAAATGGTACTTACATTAAATTCCATGAAGGGTGTATAAAACCAATATCTCATTATCTTTCTAGAAGATGATTTTCTCTTACAACAAAGATTGTTTGTATTTCTTGAAAGAATAAAAGCATAGTCTACAACATACTTTCAACACAAAACACAATTTGAATTGGGTGTTATGTGTCAAGGAATACTTGCTATAGCCATCATTGTTGTCTCATAGAAAGGCATGCACATCATAACATGTTATCTAGTTTGTAATCCTACTAAGGCATAAATGTCTAACTCACTAGCAACAATATCATTCATTCTTAGTACTTCACAAAAATGATTCATCATCATTATTACCTGCGTTCTCCTTGTAGTAATGTAGGTTTTCCTGTTGGAGAAAACATAAGAAGGACAATATCTATATCACACAGTATTGATAATTCCTTTGCTTTCTTAATAATTCCACTTTTTCGCTTTGAGTAAGTCACATGTCGATTGCTTATGCTTTCTAATTTCTTGATCTTCAATTTAACTCTTCCCATCCTGCAAATTTAGGATTATGAGTAAACACAATTAGCATCCCCTTTCTTCCAATATTTTCACAAACAAATACAGGGAAAAAACATTATTAGTTTAAGGAAATTTTGATAGTACATTTTTTCAATTTAACATATTAAGTCGCTTAAAATTATCCAAAAAGAAACAAATAACCATATGATAGAAGAAGAAGAAATTCTTTTCCAAGCCATTGAAAAAGCAAGTAGGGTTATAGACACCACAAGTTTATCACCAATACCCATAAATTGAGTTTCTCAAATGCAACAAAAATATAAGAACAACCTAAATATGAAATGAAAAAAAAAAGGTTGAACACTAAAGGGAAAATCTATATTTCAATGTTTTTAAGGGAAATCCAAATTGTAATAAGGAGAAAAACAAACCTTGCTGCGATAATGGAGACTATGTATTGGAAAAGAATCAAGGGAAGTGAATGAAAATGTTGAAAAGATGTGAAGGTGTAAGGCAACTAAAGAATTATATCAATATTTATTTAAGGGAAAACATGCATAGTAGATAGAAAAAGGGAAAGATGCATATCATATCTAAGAGCTAACAAATTGTTGCAGGATGAAAGGTATAGCTGTGATTTCGATGGATAGAGTTTAGAGAACCAACCAAGCTCGTAAATGAAAATGGACGGTAAGATTTTTGAGATACCAATTGTTGGTAACATATGCAACAAACACCTTAGCCTATGCAACAAACACCTCTTTTTTCCAACAAACGGACTTGTTCTCCCTCTTTCTCTCTCCATTATATATTAAACTTATGTATGCCACATCTTGTTCTATATGTATATCCAAAATAGTACACGTTTTAAAACTAACTCACATGTTTGTTTCTATGTTTTTTTTTTTGCCTGCTTCATTTTTAAGTGTAATAAATAGCAAAACAATATAACTTACTAAAAATTATAATTATAGAGCATGCTCTAAGCAATATTTGGTGGCAGATAGAGAAATACATTGAATAATAATAAAGAATATAAAAATTGAAAATACTGGTTTTCACCTATGAAAATTGATTTCCCGTATACTATGTGCTAAAATCAATTTTAAATAAAAACAATTAATTATCATATTGATGAGAATTACTTCTCTTGGTTAAAACCGATTTCTTATTAGAGAAACAACAAATTATTAGAGTTATTTCCTACTTACCTATGTGTAGAGTCTTGTGCAGATATGATGAAAATGGGAGTAAATCAGAGAAAATTTGGTGTTGAGCCTTTAATTAGAGCAAATCAATGACTTAGAGAAGACCAAGAGTAAGTGGTTTAGAGACACTACGAAAAAGTAAATTTGAGGTTGGGGCAAATGCAACTTAGGGGGTATTGAGGGAATTGTCCCCACAAGGTATCTGTTTTTACTTGAAATGTTGATAAAAATAATCAAATGTGTTTTCTACAAAATAGGTGTTGCTTTTGCTCTTCTAATACTAAACCCATATTGAAAGTCAATGACATAAATACTCACCTAGACCTAATTGTAATTTATGGAAGCTTAGGTAATTTGTATTTTTTTTTTGTGTATTTTGTAAAAACTTGTATTATTCTTTTAGCTTGAATATGTTTAAGATTTATGATAAATAACATAATTTTGTTCTGGTTCCTAAAAAATTGAAGTGGCAGTGACTACATACGTGGTTCAGGCCGATGGATCAAAAAAAGGAAGACGAAGAAGGATGCAGAGTGAGGAGAAAGAAGAAAGGGGTAAAACGGGAAAATGAGGAAAATGGATAAAAGATGAAAAAGAAAAAATCTTAACCATCAATTAAAATAAATAGAGATCTAACGATGTAAAAACACTCTTACCCAGTGCAAAACCTGGCTTCCTATTAGATACAAGTAACATCTTTATTAACATTTTTAATATATTAAAACTCATAATATTTCAATGTACATTCCAATTCTTATTTAATGTTTTTACTCCTAAGATAACGATACCCACATGTTTTTCAATCAATAATACATATTATGCATTTACAATAAGTTAGACTAGAAGGTGTTTTTTTTTAATTATTATATATCTATTATTATTGATAATAAGAATTATCTTATTTGAATGTACACATTTTTTTACAGTTTTATTCTTCATCAGTTTATTCTTTTTTTTTTTTTTAACAATCTATCCACTACTTTTTAGTTATTTCTTTTCCTTACTTTTTTTTTTTAATTTATAAACCTTTATTTTTCTTTTCTTTTTATTTAAAATATATAGAGAGACACATAGTATCTCTCTTCTCCTAATATACATAAAAGAAATTATGTATAAAAGAAAAATAATATTTCATCTTTAATTAGACATTTAATATTTTAATTAATGTTTTATATTTTTTAATTAAAGGGTGAGATTGTTGGATCGATATAGGGGTGTTCGCGGGTCGGTTCGAATCGGTTTTGGCCAAATTTAGGACCCAACCCAATCAAATTTGATCGGTTCGGTTCGGTTCGGTTTTCAGAAAAAAAATTGAAACCCAACCCAACCAAACCCGTTCATGAACAGTTCGGTTCGGTTCGGATCACCGGATTACCCATTTAATTTTTTTTTTAGAACTACTATTTTATATCACGATTCTTTCAAATATCTCATACAATTAACACAATATTATCAAATGTATGAAAGTAGTAAAATTGATTCATTTAATACCATCAACATAATATTATAAAATAGACTTATAATATAAATTAAAACAAAAGATTTGTGAACAATATTTACTATAATAGTCTGAATAACAACTGA
>PYAF01005464.1:161323-172849 GCA_007407185.1 Glycine tomentella
GAACTACGAAATGAATCCAGAATTCTACCCCCTGTACTAAATGCAGACTCAGATGATACAGTAGATACAGGAATGACCAATATATCTCTAGCCATACAGGAAAGAATATAATATTTGGATGTCTTCAATTTTCACCAATTCAAAATGTCAAACTCAGGGTGGTCATCTTCAACATCATCCTCCAAATACCTATCTAACTTATTTTTTTGCACCTCACCCTGTTTTTTCTTAATTTTCATTCTAAATTCATCATCCCAATCATCATCCTTATCACCTTTGTCGTCATTATGTTGTGAGACCATGTTTGAAGCCAATGTACTGGAATTAACTGAATTGCTACTAGAATGACAAATGGGATGTTCTAATACATATTGCTGAATCAGTTTGTGAATGAGGTCTTTCAATTTTTTCATCATGTCCATGCTCTTCTCAACACCATACATACGATTAAAACAAAATTGAATGTATTCACATTTATAACGAGGATCAAGGAAAATAGCAACAAGCAAAAGGTAGTTAATTCTACCACTTTCCCAATATTTGTTAAACTTTAACTACATGTTTGTTGTCATCCTTTGTATCACTATGTCATCATTATGCCTCCACTTATTTAGTGATTTTTGAATACTAACCAACTTCTTAAAAAAAGTGTTGGCAGTAACATGCAATGACCCAGAAAAAAAAAAGTTGCATCATAGAAAGTCTTCAAAAAGTTAATAAAAACACGAGCACGTTGCCAATCAATCTCTTTGGGACATCCTTCCCCTTCACTAGATATGAGATTTAACATATATGAAGCCTCAACATACTCATAACGATAAAATGCATGTTCATATTTTTCAGCAACATTTAACATCAAATAAGTAGGGTTCCACCTAGTTGGTACATCAAGTATTAACATGACCTTAGTGGATATACTTACTTCTTCAGCACACCTCTTAAAACTTGCAAATCTATCTGGAGAAGATTTTACAAACTTACATGCAGCTCTTATTTTTCTAATGGATAGGTCAATTTCTTTCAATCCATCACTAACAATTAAATTCAAAATATGAGCAGAACATCGCATGTGCATGAACTCTCCATTCAATAAAGTATACCCATTCCAAACACTCAATGCTCTAGCTAAATATGAAACAGCCAAGTTATTAGCACTTGCATTATCCACTGTCACACAACAAACTTTTGAAATCCCCTATTCTTTTAAACAATTCTCTAGGGTTATCACTATGGTTTCACCTTTGTGGTCAGAAATCAAACAAAATTTCAATATTTTTTTGTTTAATTCCCACCCTTCATCAATGTAATGAGCTGTCACACACATGTAATTCATATTTTGAATTGACGTCCAAGTATTTGTAGTAAGTGAAACCATTTGTTTATTTGCAGACAACACATGCTTCAACTTCTCCTTTTCATCATTAAACACATGCATGCAATATCTAGCAATAGTGACACGAGAAGGAATTTTAAATTTAGGTTGAGCATCTTCCATAAACTTCCTAAACCCTTCATTTTCAACAAACTTAAAGGCAAGTTCATCAATAATGATCATCTTTGTAAGTGCTATTAGAGTCCGCTCTTGATTAAAATCAACAAGTTTCATACTAACTTTATTAGGGTCACTCTCACTATCACTTCCAAAAATAATTGTCTTTTGCTTTTTATCAACCTGCATATATGGGTTTTCTTACATTATTGGAACACATGTCTTCTCAAGTTAGAGGTTCCATAGACAGAACTAGCTACTGCATATGATGCATTACAATACTTGCAATAAGCCCTACCATCTTCCTTCTTAGTAAAATGTTCCCAAACATTAGAAGGGGATTTAGCAGATTTTTTTTTCCTTACCTCTACTTGTGCAGATTCAGATTGTTGTCCTTGCCCTTGTTGAGGTGGAGTTTCATGTTCTTGTGGTTGTGAAAAAACTTTTGTCCCTTGCTGGGATGGACTTTGAGTATGACATGGAGAGGGAGTGCTAATTGGTGGAATTGGAGATGAATCATTAACACTTTTTATACCACTTTTCTTTTCCAATTGTCTCATTTTCAAATTCTAAAGAACCTATCCACAATATAAAAAAATATAAGTGAAGTAACATGGACCTTGTTCATTGAATAGCAGAAGCAATAATATAGAAATAAGAGATAAAGAAGATATAATCAATTTTAGTGTGGAAAACCCAATTGGGTAAAAAAAATCACGACTTCCAAATTGCATAATTAATCCAATGGATAACTTCACTATGATAATTTTGTGTACAAGAGTTCCTAGTATCCTAGTTTCCTAGTCTACCCTTACACAACAATTATCCCAGCTAGTATCCTTATTTCCTAGCAAAAAGCTCTAGTCTCAATTCACCAAGAATAGAGATAGACTGATATCCTTGTTTTCCAACCAGACTGGTATCCTAGTTTCCCAGCCAGAAGTCGCATGTCTCAATTCATCAAGAACAAAGACAAAACTGGTATCCTAGTTCTCAGTTGCGACCTTTTCCAAAGTCAAGAAGAAGAATACAATAAAATAGTTACATTTACGCTTATATTCCTTAAGCAAGTAGGTACCTTTAAATCCTGATTGAGAGTTGAAGAATCAAACTTGTCAAACGCTTCTATATGATCTCACAACAATTCTCTCAATGATGCAAACATAAACTCTCTAATATTATTTGGAATAGAATGCATACATGAATACCAAAATATGTTTCTATTTATACTAATTTAAAGATATGATTTTAACCAATTTTTGAATGCAATCCTAAATATATTCTATCATATTATCCAATGCAATCTTAAAGATATTTTATTATATTATGCAATGCAATCTTAAAAATATTCTATCCTTTTTTTTAATGCAATATTAAAAAATATCCTATCTTATTTTTGAATGCAATCTTAAACATTTACAATATCATATCTTTTTTTATTGTCAAATTATTTTTTTAATTTTTAATATATATATATATATATATAAATAATAAAATTTATATTATTATTACGGGTTCACGGATCGGGTCATCGGATCAACGAATTTGTAAATCTAAACCCGTGACCCAACCCGTACATGAACGGTTTTGATCGGTTCAGTTCGGTTTTGACCCAAATATATAAATGACCCAACCCAAACTGTTCGGATCGGTTCGGGTTCACGGGTGATCCGTACCCGCGCACACCCCTAGATCGATATGATATTTGTATATCTTATTATAAAGTCATATGAAATCTCTAAAAATCCATCTTATAAAATAATTTTTTTAAATTTGTATATTTTCTAATATATAAGACTTGTTTGTAAATCATAAAAAAATCTCAATTAAATAACATTGAATTTTGACATTCTTTTTATTTTTTTTATAACCTTAATTAAATATCATAAAATTGATTTATATTATTTAAACATCTTTATTGAATAAAAAAGTTTTAATTAAATACTGCAACTTTTTTTTATTACAAAAAGGCTAAAATATATGAATTGTTCCTTAACTTGTTTTTCTTAAACTGGTCTTTTATTTTTAAATTTTTTAAAATGATTCCCTTACTTATTTAAATAATAACTCATTAGTTCTTTTGTAAAAGTTATTTTTTTTTATACTTTCAGACATATTTTTAAACCTTTATTTTATTGATTCAAAAGTGAAATTTATACATCATATTATGAGAACTAACTAATATTTAAACAAAAAAGGACATAAATAATAAATAATGTGAAAATTAAATGAATAATGAATCTCACAAGCAATCAAACAATTAAAAACTACACTCTATTCTGATTGCTCACTATGCTCACTATTTTAACCATGTTTATAGTCTTTTTATTTCAAATATTTTTCATACAAAAAAAAAATCTAATTAGACAAGTTTCATATTTTGAATCAATTGAAAGAAAGTTCAAAATTATGTCCAAAAAACTTCAAGAATGATATGTTTTTTCATTCATAAAAATTAAAGATATGTACAAGAAAATTTATAATAATTCACTCATTTGACTCAATCAATAGCTCCACTGCTAAATTTTTCAAAAGTACTAATATATCATTAATTAAATAAGTAAAAACACCTTTTTAAACTTTTAAAAATTAAAAAGCCAAATTAGAAAAAAAAAACAAGTTAAGAGATTATTCTTATATTTCAGCCTAATAAAAAGAAGTTTATCAAAACTCTTTTAAAATCCACATCCAATATATATACCCTTTAATTATTTTTAGTAAACTAATAACAAATATTGTTTATTTATTGAGAATAAAAATATACTACTATTTAACCCTACATTATACTAGTGTATTTGATACAGATACGAGATAAGGAAGCAAGAGTGGATGAGCCAAATGAGAGGTACTTCTGCTACTGGTTCGAGTAGCAGAGAAGAAAGGAGAAGAAATGCGAGGTCGACGTCACCACTGAAAGACCGATCCAAAACCTCTTCATCTAAGTTAACCTCTTCTTCTTCTTCTTCTTCTTCTTCCAAACGAAGCACCTCACCCTCTGCCACTCTTCTCGACGTCGACGATGACGTCACCACGCTCTTTCACGATTACCCTAACCCTAACCCTCGGAGCTTCCCTCACAGCGTTAAGCAGAAATGCTGGGAAAAGGCCGACAAGGTCAAAGGACGCGACCCCGATCGCTGGCGCAGGGATGCCCTCGGCAACACTCTTTTTCGCAAGCTCGTAGGTTGCCCAGGTTGTCTCTGTCACGACTACGATCACATTATCCCTTACTCTAAGGTCATACCTTCCCTTTATTTCCACTTTCAATTTAGCTTGTATTGTTTTTCATTTGAATAATTCCTTAAATTGCTATGTTGCATTGTATTTGTACCTAACTGTCTTCGGAAAAGAACATACTCTGCACTTTCATCTGCATTGCATGAACTTCAATGGAAATTGCTGTTGGCTTCCTTTGAGGAATAACGATACTTGTCCTTGTTCAAGCTTTGCAGCATTTTTAGGAACAATGTCTGTCAAGGCAGGGCCGGGCCAAGGGTTAAAATTCGAGCTTTAATCCCACCGATAAAAAATATTTTCTATTAGTTTTTATAAAGCAAAAAAGGTCCCATATAATGAAAAAAAAAATATGTCACATGTGTTACAAAAAAACCTCAAATTTGGCTTTTTTTTCTTCTATTCCACTGTTTTCCTTTTTCCTTTGATTCCTTTCCCTTCATAACATCCAAACATATGCCAGTCAACAAAAGACTATCAGGACTTCATTGAGTTACCAATTCATTTTGGTTTTAGTTTCTTTTTTGCTTATTCTTCATTTGGGTGTTTTGTAAAACTACAGGGGGGAGAAAGCACGCTGGAAAACTGTCAAGTATTACAGGTAAGGTTCCTCACTTTCTCTTCATCTCTCTTTTCCCCGTTGGAGGCTGAACCTTGCCAGTGGCTGAGTGAGTCTTGTAATATGTTTTATTGCACAGTGTGCTTAACAACATGCCTTTTTCTTTATAAAACAAAATGCTAATGTATTTTTTATAATTTAAACATATTTCCACTGATCCTTATCTTGTTATATTACAAAGATTCCTTAAACTTGATATAAGCTTTTTTCTTTTTAGTTTTTACACCAGTACTGTAATACGTAAATAATCATCCATATTTATTTGTTATAGATTTTCCTTTTACCAAAGAGGTAGTTTTCTATTATAAAAGAATCACTTTTTAGTGTTGTGTCAAAGTATTCTTTTACATATTTCTTGACATTAATCTAATCAGGGACTTTACCAGAGCCCATGTAAATAGGGTGAAACAGGCTTGTAAATATGGCTATCAAACAGTTATGGTGAAGTTGAATTAGTGGTGATGATGTATATTCAGCTGGTTCTAGAAAAAAGTGGCGCCTTTGCTTGATACAAGCATTTAGATTACTCAAATTTAATATTTCTTTCTGTTTCTTCAATTACACTATATGATTTTCAAACTTTATAGTTTCTAATGACGAGTTGTCCCACAAGGATTGCATTAATTTTATTAGGTGTTTATATAATTTCCCTCTTCCAATTGATTTGTTCACGTCAGTGTTCATGAAGTTTAGTTTTGCTACTACAATTTAGTCCCTCATTCCAATATGATTTGGATGCAAGTGGTAAAACTATGTCGCAACCTGTTGTTTATTTTCCAATTGAAAAAAGTTGGGGATTTAATCTGTTTACCTATTTGATTTGCTTTGTATTCATTTGATAGAGTTTCTATCCATGGCTTACAGGCAACAGTTAATCGTTCAAAGGGTAATCGAACAGATATCTCCAAAGCTGAACTTATTCAGAAGAGTTCTTATTGCAGGGTTTCAGGTACAACTATAATGACTATGTTAAATATAGTAGCAAATAGTAATTGGAAATTTACTGATGGAGTACTGGATGCATTGCAGATCGTGATATGGATCTTCTGGAACTGTCGGCCTATGGCAATGTCCGGCGTGGACCAGATTCTGGGGGGTGTAGAATCCAATGAACATTCATCTCCATATTAATCCATTGTTTGGTTGATTCCTAGATGGGGTTAAATGATGAACTTGTTGTGGCTATTCATCCTTCACATCTTTGGGGCTTCATTCATTTGTGTACAGACAAGTTAAAACTGCAAAAAAAAAAAAAAAAGTGATGACATCGTCATTCCTGATGTTGATGTATTCAAGTGTAGCTACATTAATCTCTCCTTCCCTAAAACTCTACGGTTTTCTCTTGAGCAGAATGATTTGGAAGGTAAGTTCTGGCGCTCACTTGTTTATGTTATTCATTATTTTTCATATCCTTTATAGTTTACCCCACAATATCATAGCAACTGGAATGGATCCTTCAAATTTTAATATGTTAAGGGCATATTAAAATCTTGCAACTTTTTTCTTTTGATAGACATTAAACAGGTGGGGAGCCTTTTTTTTATTTTTTATTTTTAAAAGAGAGGACTGTTGGCAGAGAAGATTTGAACACGACTTATATATCATGTACATAAAAGTTTCCATTCATTTTGTTGTAGTTTTTTTGTTCTAAAATAGCTACCAATGTGTTAAAAGGAGTATGTTAGAGAGTGTATTGTTAATTCTATCTGTAGTAATTAGTTTGATGAACAAATTTTAAGGAATTTGTTAGCGATTACTTTTAAGGTATAAATTAAGGAATTAAAAGTAAAAATTATTTAATGAGGACTGATAAATTTTATGTTTAATTCTTAACATATGTCCTTAAAACACATGCTAACTGAAAATAAAACTTAATTTTTAACAATGTAATATAATTAGTTGGAAGTTTTCATTATATAGTTAAAGTAATGTTATTGCTTTAAAGTAATATATGAATACTTGGGGTATTCAACAGTCGAGAACTAAGATCTAATTCATTGAAATAGTGAGATTCATTAAAGAAGTTAACTTCTCCTGACAAATAATTTTAAATACACACTGATCAAGCATCGAATACTTGGTGAGGAGAGTGAGGACAAATTGTTTGAAAAAATGAGTGAGGAAGGTAGGGGATGGTTCTAAAACAAAGTTGTGGGATGATAATTGGTTGGGTGAGGAGAGTCTTGCAAATTTGTTTCCTAGAGTATATCTTAATTCACTTCAACACAAGTGTATTAAGGATATGGGATGGGGGAATGGAGAGGTGTGGGGTTGGAATTGGTTCGTGTGGGAGGAATCTTAAGTGTCCAGTTGAGAAGCTTGATTGAAGGGATACATCATAGGGCTAAGGAGGAAGATCATTGGTTGTGGCTGTTGGACTCGAATGCAATTTATTCGGTAATTTCTGCATATACAACTCTTCATCCGTTGAGGACAGGTAGTGTTGTTGATGACTTTCTCATGGAGATTTGGAGGCTTATATTCCACTGAAAGTCATGTTCTTTTTGAAGAGGTTGTTCTTGAATAGACTTCCCACAAAGGACAATTTAAAGAGCAAGAATATTTTGTTGAACAATAATGATTACTCGTGTGTTCTGTGCGCAAGTTGATGAATTGGTTGATCATGTGTTTCTGAATTGCAAGAGGATCTAGACACTGGCAGAAATGTTTTGCCTGGCTGAACTGCAGTGTGACTTTTCCTGATAAGATCTCTGATTTTTTTGTGCAACATTCCTCTAATTTGGTGCATAAATATGAAATTAGAAAATGGAAGGTTCTGTGGAGTGCATTTGTGTGGTGTGTATGAAATATGCGCAATCAAAAACTGTTTAATAATGGTATTGTGGACATGGAGGTTTTACTGCAGAAAATTCAATTTGTGGGGTGGTCTTGGTTATCTGACATGTTTGAAGGCTTTGAGTTCTCCCTTGCACTATGGAATATTAATCCAAACGCCTGCTTCCTTAATAATCCTGAGGCAGTGCTCGTTCTCTAGTTTTGGAGGGTGTATAATTATGGATCAAGAGTGAGAAGGGTGCTAAGGAGGAAGAAGGGCAGCAGGTACGTGCATGATAGAACACGTAAGGTGGAGCGAATGTTGGTGATCAGGGTCTGCTGTTTGGTGTTGATTTGGTGGAGCTTTTGATTTCGTGCATTAACTGCCATTGTATGGGGAGGTGATACTGATTTTGTTGATTCTGAGTATCGACTCTCAGCATTAATTATCGAACATTGTTTTTTGTTGTAGGCAGTCTTGATGGGGGAGATGGGTGCATTAATTGCTGTTAAATGGGGAATTGATAGGTACAAAAATCAGGGTCAATTAAGAGCCTTGGTTAGTGTTTAATTGGACCTATGAATGAGGATGAAATAACATCTAACCTTGGTGATCACAGGGATATTTATGTAATCACATTTTGTTGTTTGGGTACTTCTGGTACCTGTCGTTAATACATAATATTATTTTTTGCTGGAAAAAAAGCATCCAATTCCTAATAATATGTTGAAGGGATGAGATTATTTTTCAATTATGTCATTTTAGTATAAAAGGTTATGTCAACATAGATTATGAAATTATGTTGGGTTAAATAATATTTTGGTTCCTATAAAGTTGATTTTATTTTTTTTTCAATTTTTTTATTTCCTGTATTTTTGTTGTTTTAGTTCATATTGTCAAGTAATTTAATCAATGATTTAACAATAACATTGATTTGTTATATCAATTGATAGGACAATTATATAATTTTTTGATAAACTGTTCTAAAATCATCATCTGTTGACAAAGAGTTGATGAGAGATTTAAAAATATAATTTGAGAAAATAATTGTATATGATTTTCTTGTCATACTCCTTGATGATATGATAAATCAATAGGTTGTTGTTATTAATGTTAATTGACAGTGACTTAAACACAATTTAAATTTTATAGGAACTAAAAAATTACAGAATTAAAATAAAAAACATCTTATTTCATAAGAATACAATAATATATTATATTTTGTCTCATGACTACTGATGGATTTATCTTAAAATCTTCGTTTAAAGTTTTGATTATTAAATATTATTCTGCACGTAAGTTAGTTGATATTTTTGGTTCAAATAGTTAAGAGTACAATTGTATTAAAACTCATAAAAACAACTTTACCGAGAATTATACATATTAACAATTAAAAATATTTGACATTTTATAATATTTTTAAACACATTGGGCTATTATTTATTGCAAAAGGACTGGCGCACTGTAGGTTCACCGTAGAATTGTCCGTCAAACTGGCTGAAATGTATAATTCTTATACTGAAATATTTTTTCGCGGCCATCGTACAAAAATATCTTGGTCATGGAATTTCTCAGTTTGGATAATCTCAGTCTTGTTTGGTTGTCACTTACCCAAAATGTTGTGGCGTTCAGAAAGTTAATTTTCTCAATTTTTTTTAATAAAAATAACATTTTAATTTTAATTTATAGTTGGAATTAAATTTAAAACGCACAAGTTAATTAGGTTGAAACGATTATAATTTAGAAGATTAATAAGAGAGATGACTAAGTGACTGTCGGCTGCAAAAAAAATTGAGAGATTGATATAGAATACCAAATACCAATGTAGGTACAATTTAAACACCCTTTCAAACTCATAGTACTCGAAAAGTAATGGTAAACATTGAAGAATATCCTCAAGAAGTGTGGTAGGCATGGAAAAGAAGTGTAAGTACATGTTTGATTGTCCGTCCAATTTGTTGTTGCACAAATTTTGAAACAAATCCAACGATTTACCGTAAATTGAACATAAAAGGAAATATGTGGATACTTTTGTTATGTTTACAAACGCAAAAGCTTACACAAATATACCCTAAGTCATTTAAGGTATGTTTGAAATTCTATTTAGAATCTTATAAACGGAATTTTCATTTTTTAAAGCTGCAAACGGAGAAAAAATGAACAAGATGAACTGACATTCAATTAACCTCAAACTGAATTTTAAACACACACTTAATAGTTAATACTTGTTTGACTGTATTATTTTTAAGGGAAAATGTAATTTTAATTAAAATATAATTTAAAGAAAAATGAAAATAATTAGATAATATTTTTTAAATGAAATGTTTCAAAAGAAAATATATTTAATTTTATTTGTGAAATTAAATATAGAAACTTTTAAAAGGTCAAAATAATTATGAAAAATAAATTTATTCAAAGGCAAATGCTTGCGAACTGATTAAGGAGGAAATAAAAGAGATTTTTTTTTAATTAGGATGGGTAAAAATGCATTTTCAATTTTTAAATGCGTTTTCATATGATTTTTTCAATAAAAAAATCTTCTAATTTTTTAATAACAAGGATCTTAAGAATATTAATTAAAAATCTATTTAGCAAGACTCTTATTCAAAAGCTATCCATCAAAACGCATCTTCAATTAATCATGGCTAAAAATTGGTAAGGATGCTTACTTCCAAAGAAGAACGAACTATATTTATCGTTTTCGTTGCCTTCATAATTGAAATTTGGCACTCACAACATATGGAGGAAAAGAAAAGAGCAATTGCTTTCTTGTGTTTTGGAGGGAAAGGGCAAAATGGAAATAAAAAGATAAAAAATCAAAAGTTAGGTGCCAAGAGGAAAAGGATCTCAATGTTTCATGTTTTAACATTAGGGTTCCATCACAACTCATTTCATATCTCTAAGTGTGGCTTGTATTAGATTCAAGCTTGGAAAATATCTACATGTTTTCTTCCTCATTGGTCAAGCACACATGTCGGGCCAATTCTGATGTTATAACCAAATTGCTGAACAAGGAAATTGTAGAGGCCAACATATATTTATTTTATTTTATTTTAAAATTAATACTATATTTTTTTTAGTTTAAATATGAAAAATAATTCTTCACTTTAAAAACTCTTAAAAATTAATAAAAGTAATCAATTATTGTTTAAAATAAGTTGAACTAATTATTTACAAAATTAAATATTTTCATCTAATGGTTATGTAGTATTTACTATGATAACTATATTAAATTGGTTTGAATTATTGATTTTTAAAATTTTATAAAAGTAAAAAAAAATAGATAAATTATATTCTAGTGGTCCAGCTTTATTGTTACTTGTTTAGATCTCTCATACTGTCCAAGAGATTTATTTGATATTTTTTGGCTTATATTTTAATAAGATTATTTTAAAGAAAATATTTATT
>PYAF01005464.1:179478-193084 GCA_007407185.1 Glycine tomentella
TTAAATAAAGTGTATTATTAGTAACTTTTTTATTTTAGTCATTTTTTTTTACTTTTACCACGAACCTCTTTATGATTTAAATAAAGTATATAACCAATTACTTTTCTATTTTTCTCATTTTTTTTAATTTTAAGATCAACTCTTTTGTGATTATAATGATAAATGCAACAACAAAGAATAAGTACCATATACTTCTAATAATTGATAACATCTAATCTTAATTAAATTTTCAAATTTTGTATAATTAAATATATTTTTGTTATAAAATTAATTAAAAGAAACTCTAAATAACACCTTTGAAATTTTTTGTCATATTTTTTGTTAAAAAAAAACAGTAATATACATGACTGGGCAAACAGCAATAGCTGTAGTAATTGTTTTTCTTTATTGTTTTTATTTATGCATCTGATATCTCAACCAAACTTGTCTGTTGACTGTTAGTTAAAAGCTAAAATGACTCTCGACAATTTGCAGAACTGTGTTTTGGAAGCAAATGAATGTGTCTTGTGAGTCTAAGCTCAAAAATAGGAAAAAGAGACTTTAAGGCATCATTGACAAAACAATTAGAAAAGCGAAGATTGTGGCTAAACTAAAGGCTAGCTAATGCTAATCTAAAGAGGAGAAAATGACCAAAGGAAAAAGATTGATGCGCCTCGTTAGACACGTTAGCTCCAAGCATTTTTCTTTTGTAATTCGAGTTTATGAAAGTTGAATAGCGTTTTAAAATATTCAACAATTGGCACGTGGGAAAGACACGTGTCTGTTCTATTGGCACGTATTGATCACTTTCCATGCAGCTAGCTCCCTTGGTTTTACTTTTAAGAATGAATCTGCTATCAAGAAACAAAATAAAACGCGTAAGCGTGTGTCCCTCTAAGAGGGGAATTTTAATATATTAAGACAAAGTAGTTATTGGTAGTACACGTAATTAAGGAGCACAAATAAGAAGACAAAGAATTAAACAAAGATAATGAACACTAATGCTTTTGATAATGCAAGGGGCGGCCGCGTGGTCGGTTGAGGATTAGGGTCATTTGAAGCCACTTTAAATATAAAGAATCTGCCAAAAACTTTGATTAAGACTCTCACATTGAATTTACCTATAGTATTCCCTTAATTATAAATGTACATATAAGACAAGACCTATACAGTAAGCAAACACAACATCTAAAATATATATAGGATATAATCAAACTTGCACCAAATATCTTTGCTATTGACTCATTCTCCCCTTGTCTCTTATAATATCAATAAAGCCGAAAAAGGTCTTTATAAAGATTACACGTATGTATTCTCCTTAGCACTCTTCATTCCAAACAAAACAAAAAGGAGATAATAGTTCATTATTTAATCATTTGTGAGGCTCGTCAAAAGTTCAAAACGATCACTAGCTAGCTATATGATTCATGTTGTTGGGTTTTTCTTTTGCTTTGTTTCTGTTAGGATTAATTAGTGTATGTTTAGATAAATTAGATCGTTTTTCTAGATAACGTTTGCATTAATCAATATGAATATTTTGTCGTGTTATTTTCTTATTTGATTAGAAGGGAAAGAAATTAAGAAACATGAAAAACCCTGCATTATATGCAGCTGCATGAGATGTAATACGACCATGCCAAATGCAATCAAAGCATAAATCCCAAGAACAAAGAACTGCCCATTGTTGTTAGAAACTCCAATCATCACAAACCACTTGCCTTGGATTAGGATAGTTGGGTGGCTCTTATCTATCAGTTGCAAGCCACTACCAACTCTCGTAGTTGAAGCCTTTTCTTTCTCTTTGATTTAGGAGATTGGTTTGCTTAGGTTTTATTAATTTTGGGGCTTTCTAACATTTTTTTATTGGAATTTTTACTTTTCATTGGTTTAATTTTCCATTGAATTTTGCATTATATTTTTTTTATTAAACTTAGGTGGGGACAAGGGCAACTTAACATTCCTAAATAGATTACTAGGGTTTTTCTCTTGGAAAAAAATGGTGCAATTTTTGTTTGCTTATTAATTTGATTTATTTTAGATTAAATTTTGTTAATGACTAAGTTCTCATGATCAGCATACATTTGACTTCTGTATCAAATAGGTAATGTAAGCATTTGACTTTACATAAGTTTTTTCTTTAAGAAAATTATGACATTTTAATATATGCCACTCTATTATTTTTTTTAAATTAAAATTTAATAGTTTTCTATTTCAGGTTTTTTCATGTCTTAAAATTATTAGACATAGGATCAGTTTTTTTAAACTTATTTGTTAAAATAAATGCTTATTTTAATAAAATAAGTATCTTTATATTTTTTAATGTATTTGTCTAAATTATTTATGTTTTTTTAAAAAATAATTTTATATTTATTTTAATAAACAAATCATATCTATTTGTTATTTTGAAAAAACATTTATATAAAAAATATTTATTTAAAATTATTTTTAAAAATTTAAATAAACTCACCCATAGTTTTTCGCCCACCACTTGATGCTAGCACCTAACCATAACTCGGACACACCAAGATAGGCCCCATCTCATGAACTTAAGGAATTCAACACCTAAATGCACTTAGCCATTAAAATTTCTCTATTATATGCTAACTTTGGCATTAGAATCCTTGTTGGTGTCGCATCATAATTGTTTCCTACACATCACCGTAACATCTCACTACAGACCTTGATCGTTCATTTGCGTGCGTGCCTTATCACACAAGAAGAATCAAAGGTAATGTCGTGTTGAGGTAACTGTGAGAAACAATGAAGTTGTAGAGCAATGTTGAATGGAAATGAAGGTTTTACAGTGAGAATTACTGACAAGTGACAGTGATGATTATATTTTTGAAAAATTATTTCTAAAATATACATAGTACATTCTGGAAACTAATTTCTTGAACAATGATGATTTGGAAATTAGTTTCTAGAAAGAGGTATTTTTAGAAGAAAAAATTATGAAAAAACTAAAGGGTGCCTCTAGAAATTTATTGACGTGTATTTAGCAATAGCCTCCCGCTTATGGTTGTTAGCCCGAACATAATATAAATTGTACCGGGACACCAAAGCTTGGGCATTATATAAAGACTGGTCATTGCTTCTTGCAACCCATGGTTTGCTACTCACACCCCTATAACTTTTAATATCCTCAAACTACCCTTCTTTTTTTTTTTTTTTATCTCTGTCAATCTCCCTCTGTCAGTTAATGAAGCAGTTGTTTTCCTCTTTTTGTCTTCCTCATTCTTTTTTATAGACTGAAAATTAGTATTTTTTTCATCAGCTTATATTTATGGATTGCTTAATTCGCAAGTTAGAATTTTTTTGGACCTACAAATTTACTTTTCTGGAATAATAGCATGATTTCAAATTGAATAATCCAGAATGTATGTTGTTTTTTGAATTACCTAATCCAGAATGTATGTTGTTTTTTGAATTACCTAATCCAGAATTATGTTAGCATCATTTTGGAAAAATAATTCCATAATTCTTCTAACATAGTTTCGGATTGAGTAACTAGAAAAACAACATAACATTTACTCAATTAGGAAGTATGTTAAAAGAATTGCTTATATGTTCCAAAAAAAACACTTTCAAATTACATAATTCAGAGACGGTTTAACATCAACAATATTATGATTTTGTCAATCCACTAATATTTATAAGTCAGAATGCACGTCAAAAAATCAAATAAAGAAGATGAACTTACCTTCAATGGTGTTGTTACCTTGAACAACAATGTTGTTCGCTACCTTCAACTTGTCGTCGCTGATTGTTTCCTGCAAGCTGTGAGTCACAGTAGGGAGCAAGTAGAAAAGAAAAAGAAAGGGGGTTAGTTGTCGAGGCAAAAGGGAAAGGAAAGAGGTGAGCTAGGGTTTACTCGGGGGAGTGAGTGTGCCTAGTGAGAGCTATGGAACTTTTTTCTCATTTAGTTTGTTTTAAATTTTCCATGCAGTGCAGGAGGTAATTAGTGGGTGCAGGAAGCAATTGCCTAAAGCACTCTCCCTAACTGTCCAAAAGAACTACTAGCCCTTTCCCTATTTTGAAAAAGGAAAAGAAAAGAAATCTTTGAGCCTAAACATTGTTGTACATTAGATCAAGCACTTTACCTATTCGTCGAAAAGAACCACTAGGCCCCTTTACCCATTTCAAATAATAATAATAAACCCACTATGAGAGGGATTAAATACTTCATTGGGCCAAGCCCCAATGCCACTATTCTGTGGATGGAAGGGAGAGGGAGAACAGAAATCACCTCAAAATGTGAATGAAAGAGTTAAGCGTTCCTCCATCTTATCACACTTTCAAGCTATTGAATATTGATGGAGCAATTAGAGGAAGCATATAGTCATAAGAATCATTTGAGCTATCCTTATATAAAAAAACTTAGTTCTAGTCAACCTCACCTTATTGACAATGCTTAAATGTTTGTCAGAATATACTTATTGTTTATTTCTATATCGTTCATTCGTTGCATCTCAATCCTCCTCCCTATCAAAATTCAACATTGTCATCCTGTTAACTTTCTCATTTCCTTTATAACCTTGTGTGAGAAAATCCCAAATGGCCTTTTCGGATTTCAAAGTCATAATTTAAGTAAAGATTGCTTCAGAAACAACAAAAAATATAATATACTTTATCTTTGATTTTTGCTGCCTTCTTTCCTTATGATTATTGATTATTTTGCTGCTGTACGTAGGATTTTCTAGTAAAGGATCAATCACATAGTGCTCCTCAACAACCTCCCAAAGATCACGAGCATCAAGATAAGCATTCGTTCATATCGTCTATAAGTGGTAATTATCACCTTAATAATTAAATTGGCAATATATTATGGCTAGGTTATCAAATTGAATTTTCATCTTTTCGTGTAAGTATTTAGGTGTTTTCTGGAACTCTCAACCTTACCGAGTCTCTCAAGAACAATAGAGCTTTGACTATCACTCATTGGAAATACGAAATAAATTCTAAAAATACTATGAAAGGCTGGGCAGAGAAATGAATACTGAATCTCATACTTTCATTCATACTTACAAGTAATAACATCCATTAAATACAAAAGAAATCATAATTAGAAATTGATAATAATAATAATAACAACAAATAAAATTGCCCATAACTTTATAACACCTAATTTGTTCTCATGCATCTATTTCAACTCCAATATAATGTCGACCCGAGTTGGTTAAATTTATAACCAAGCTATTATCTTCCATAATTCCTCAAATTAAGAACGTCTAACAATTCAGATTCTGAAGGCATAAATTCTTAACAAATTCAAAAGATATATATATATATATATATATATATATATTTATATATCAAATTCGCTCTATGTCTGATCAATCTGAATTTGTAGCTGTTTTATATCTTTTAAAAGAGAAAATTTAATTGCTTCCTTTTATATGTCTAGCGACAGAGCTTTGTGTGGTCTACACATGGCAAAGTTGGTTTGCCACTCAACAGATTTAGTGGAGAAAATTGTTGTTTCCACTACCCTAGCAATAACATAGATGACTACAACATTTGAGCTGTTTTCGTTGTTGAATATGATGACTTCCACTTCCAGCACTGCAAACGATGTGCAACCACTTGATTTTTACTCTTACACCGTTATTACACTTGGGCCATTCAAAACAATACGGGGAATAAAACATGTATTAACACTAGACGACATAGAAATTATTTATATATCATCTAGAAAATTTGCACCTGATACAAGGTCAACCTTGAATTTATGTGAGTCTTGTCTATGTTCAATGAAAGTTACTGGCCTGTTTGTCTTTGTTTAAGAGGCTCCTTTTTCTTCGAGTTAATTTCAAAAAGATCACATGATTCTCTTTTTTCCTGAATGGGATATCTTTAAATTAGTAGGCTTTTCGGCTTAAGTGACTAATATGACTTATTAGTCTAAACATATCTTAACACTTTAAATTTAATTATAACATAACCCTTTTGTTTCATTCTATTCTAATGTGAAATGTGAGACTTATTTTTGCGTTGAACCTGGCTAATTGCTGCCACATTTAGTGCCTACGATCTGTTTTCCTTATACCTTTGTTGACATACCATTGTGCAGTTGCCCTTTGTGAGTTACTACTTGGGATGTGTAGTGTACGTACCTACACTGTTCACATATGCCCTTCGCATTTCCCACTAGCCTTTGACTTCGATTATTGTACAGGTTTCACTTCTGTGTCATCTTTCCACTTCCATAGTGTGCTCCATATTAACTTAAAATATAACTTTCATCTCTGCCTAACAATTCTTTGCACCTCAATATTGGAGAAATTATCAACCATCATGATTACTAATGTGACATAATTAAGGGTTATTAATTTTTTTTTTTTTGTTGATTGAAAATTTTGAATACTTAACATTATAGATTGATCAAAATTATAGATACGTGATGGTCGTGGATTACTTAATAATTTCTCCCAATATTGACTTTGGGTTTTCAAACACGAAAAGGGCACAAGATGATAAATTAAAAGCTCTCCATAGAGTGGAAACACGTTGTTCCCCCGAGAAATGATGGGTTGCTATCACCTTTATTTATTGACTTTGGTAGCATGATTGCTCCTCCATAATGGATTTTCCATGCTGGAAAAACAATCAGAAAAAATCTTGTTTACATGTATAAATTGAGAACTCGCATATGGGAAGCAACACAACCTAGAGTTTGTTGTTGTCTTGTTGAGAAGTGCAATACAAGGATGGCAGGCACTCTCTTTCGTTTACTCGTGATTCTTCTAGGGCTTTCTCATCTTGTGTGCTTGAAAGCAGTCCCAGTTACAAGTAAATTCTACTACTATATTTCTATTTTTATTCTAGTAGAGTTGTAGTTCTCCTTCATCTTCTTACAATTGGCTTGTTTATATAATCAGGAACTGAAAACCTTATGCAAGGTCAAGTTCACCTTACTCTGGAGAACAACCACAAGGTGCACTTTGATGCCCTATGACTATTCCTATATTGCTTAAGACATGTGATGCATTTTTTAACCATATATGTATCAAGTCACCGAGCTTATGTTACATTTATTCAAGTACAGGTTATCACGGAGAGAAACTTGCACTGGGAGGAACCAACCATTACTGAGAGGATGGAATTGGAACTCCACGACTATTCCCCATCAGGGCCTAATGGTCGTCACACTCCAAGAGCACCATAATGTGTGAAATGGTGTGGTGAATGATAGTTTCTCTAGGTAGTTATTAGGCATATCCTTTATGTAATACATCTTATTGGTGTAGACATAATCAGTGAATTCTAGAGGGAATTATGTATGATGAGAGAATGGACTAAGTAGAGTTGTATCCCCAGTACTGTTTAGTATGATTGTATGAGAAATCAAGACACTCATGTTTGTTAAGAATAAATTATACATGCACTAAGTATAAAAGTCTTTTACACTATTATTCAATTACTAATCATAATATATATGATAAGTTTAATGATTTTTATAATAACTATCTTAAAAGTCACGATAAAGATGATAAAGATGATTTTTGATTGATAGTGTAAAATCGTTTAGATTGGAAGTGCATGTATTAGACTCATTTGTTAAACTCTGCTGTGTATCCATATATTAAGCGCTGAGAATTTCAATTGTATTTTATTGAACTAATAGCATTACAGCTCGTTTGTCCTCTAGTCATAAAAAAAGTGATATCGTGAATCGTCAGTTTTACCTTCAAAACAATGGCCAGTAACAGAGTTATTCTGTTTGTGTGAAGGATTCTGACTCAAAGAATCCGTGTGGAAAACAAAAACCAACCACTAATAAATCTATGTAGAAAGAAAATGTCACAGTCGTAGATTTATTTTATTTTATTTTGGTAAAACCAAACTACATGCATGTAATTAAAGTAAGTCTCAGAAGCTGAATAATGGATCGTTCATTGTGCCAATAATTCTCCACCCCAATATTAAGTCGTCGAATAAACAAATTAATGTTGATGTGAAATAGTTGCTAACGAGTTGGTGATGCATTAAGCATTAAACCAACATGTAGCCTTTCTTTTTAGCCATTCTTTTGTGTCCAAAATAGAAATATGTAGATTTAAATGTGAAGAACCATTTGTCCACCCAGAGCAAGTTGATAGGGGATTGCATAACCATGTTCTTGGAAAGTGAAATCGGAACTAATCCAAAATGTTTGTTTAATTTAAGTAATCATGCTAGTTGGCCACTAAGTACACTTGAAGATTGTCTCATAGCAAATTTAATATTAATTTGTTTTATTTTTTCAGCGGAGAAAGCGATGTATAATGTTGATTGGGACTTACTTTTGTTTACCACTCCCCCAGACGCCTTTTCTCAAACATATCCTGGAAAAAATTGAGGCCAATATAATAATATTCATTAATTATAGCATATAAAGTTAGTGGGAATTATTAGAAGCACATAAGATCCGAAACTCGTAATTGTACATTGCACGTAATATGGAGATTTGATTTTAATATACTTGAGATGCATAAAGTAAGCTAGCAGAAAATTAGAAGACTTGGTGTGGCGTTCAGGTGTAAGCCTATAACAGGACGTCTCACAGAGATCATATTATAATGTAGATACATAATCTCTTTGCAATAAAATACTACAGGGATTAATATATGAAACAAGTCCACGTTAAAGTTGTGTCTTGATTTCTATAAGTATAAACTTAGTGCTGTATTTTTTATAATCCTGATAGATTTTTCATCTAAAGCAGAAGCTAGCGGATTAACTACCACAGCTAAAAGTTTGCAAACCTCGAATCTTTTGTCCTCAAAAGTGGTGCTCTTATATTTTCATGCTTTCAAACTCTTTCAGCCTTTAAATTTTTTCTATATAATCATACAATTCTCTTTCTTTGGCCATTCTTTCAATTGGTATTTGGTAACATAGTTCATTTTGATAAGCATTGCTAGTCTAAATAAAATGTAAATGATGCAATCACAGACCGACACAATCATTTGTAAGATAAATCTTAACTTGGGGTGTGTGGTAAACTAATCATGATTAGCAGTTAACTTTTGTGTATTGCCTTATCTTTAGTGCCAAAGAAATTAATATATCTGCAGGTTCTAGTAAGTTTTCACTTATAAATGTAAACTTTAGCGCTAATACTTTTCAGTTAAGACTTTTGTGTAATTTCCTCTATATCAGAAGTTCAGAATTAACTCAGGACTCCTCTGAAGTCAGGTGCATGACAAAACTATTTCAATTTTCAGCTACCTAAATATATTGTACTTTCTCTCTATGTGTGCACCATCATTACTCTAATGCTGAAATGTAGCTATTGCAATGAGCTACTGAACATTCTTTGATCAATAAGGTGACACGTCATCACTTAATTGATGACAGAGATATAAAACAAAAGTTTCAATATATTAGGAAGTCAAAATAACGGGAAAATTTATTAAGGACTCAAAACAAAATTTGGTATTTATCAAAATATAATTAAGCCATTTCTACAAGGCAATAAAAAATTAAATGGCTGCTAAGCTGCAGGCTTCTGCAAATGGAGCAGTTCCACAAAAACAATTTATTGAACCTGATCAAAAGACCAAAGTGGCTCAATTTGAAGAAGACAATACAGTATTACACACTTAACTGGTGGGTTACATGTGTGATGCAGAATGATAGGAAATATCAAAAGTTTCTTTGTTATTTTCTAACAAGAAATTATGTATAACTGATTATTAGGACACACTATTATGTATAACACTATAACCGACTGGAACACTGGTCTTGGAACATGAAGATACTTGCTTCGACGAGCAATTCAAGCATTAGGCAATAAAACCCTGAATCATCATCAGTCTTCTGGAGATGGAGCAACAGCAGGTGCTGGTGAAGGTGCACCCCCTTCATTAGTATTTGAAAGTCCAAATTTCTTGATGAGTTCATTTGCAATTAGCTCATTAGCACTGTCTGTGGGGTGGTACTCATCCCAAAAGACATATTTGCTTCTATCTTTGCACAGACTTGATGCAGGTACACATGTAAGGGCAGGTCGAATATTCCAAAAGGAACAACAGGGCGAGTCTGCGTTTTGGAATCCTGCAAAGTAAACGTAATTACGATGTAAATAACTCTTAGCAATCAGCAGACAAGCTAACACAATTTTTTAAGTTTCTGATCATGTTTATG
Source organism: Glycine tomentella (assembly GCA_007407185.1). Taxonomy (NCBI): domain Eukaryota; kingdom Viridiplantae; phylum Streptophyta; class Magnoliopsida; order Fabales; family Fabaceae; genus Glycine; species Glycine tomentella. The sequence goes on from PYAF01005464.1 coordinate 189,586, forward strand.
TTAACAATGCTTCAGAAAATAACATAGACAATGTGTTAAATCCCAATTATTTCTAAATACTATATATGCACTGTTTTCATTCTTTTTAGGTGTTTCACATACACACAATGTGTTAGGTTCATTTAGATAATTGCCAAAGGTGTATGCATCCTGTTTGTGAAGAAAGTAACATATTTACTTACCATACTTATTTGGATTGCTAATCACATCATAAACAACATCATATGCATCTCCAAATTTATAGCTTGAGTCAGGAAAATGCTCCGCCAAGTCATCAACTAACTTGCTTGCAGCTTTGTTGAAGGAAAGAGCCAGCTTGTTTGCCTTTTCTCGACAATTCCCAGTTGTAGTAAGCACCCTTTGAAGAGGAATGCAACCCATTGGACCCAACCCAAAAACCACCAGTTGTCTTGCCCCTAAACTATGAAGTAGCTAAACAGCATAATTGAAAAGAATTTGTTATTAGATGCAAAGAGGAAAAAGAAAAAGAAGTTGTGTTAGGAACTTAGGATGGATATAAACTAAATAAACCTTTAGTTGTCTTTCCAATGTTCCTATTAAGTAGTCCATGAAGGTTTCATCATTGTAGGTCCATGAATCAGTGTAAACAGGCATCAAGTAGTTGTTTATGAAGTCATTGCTCCCCAAAGCAACAACATAACTAGCTTCCTTGAAAAACTTGTACGCGGCCCTTTTTCCAATTTTGCCTCTAATTAACTCTTGTGTCCCCTGAAACAGCTCAATTTGTTTGTCCAGAGAAAACCTTTGGATCTGCAAGAAACAGATTTCTCCATCCAAATTATGCTTGCATAAAGGCTATAAGAAAGTATATGAAACTTGACATTTGCAAATTGCAACTCACAAAATAGGCGCCAGTTTCATTCAAGATGCCACCACCACCAGAAGCATAGTTCACACCGTTTTCTAGTATAATGTCTTCATTTACTGATGGGTCCAGGAATGCAGGAGGCCTAGGGAGGCCCATAATGTCACCTGGAAATGTGTAACATTAGTATTAGTATTAGTATTAGTATGCAGCCAGAAACAATAGAGAAGCGCTAGCACTTCTAAATAACATGACAAACTCTAATTCAAATTTGTTTAAATATGAACACCATATGAATAACCTTAGAAGTTAGAAAGTCAAAGCTAAATCTTTGCTGCAGCAATGTGGATTAGAAATCTTTTCATTTTGGGGGTAAGGTTTGAAATATTCATGCAGAAAGTTAAAGCGAAGCAGTCTTTCACTTTAGGCAAAAAAATAAAATAGAAACTTGTCACATAGAGGCTTCTTTGAAAATTTACCAACCTAAATGCTGTTATCAAATTGAGTTAGAAATTAAGTAAAAGGTTACCCATTATGTCAGAAACTGTGCGGCCATTGGTGAACCTTCCATTAGGCAACCCGTTACCCATGTCTATACCATACCAAGGCAAGCTTGCTTGAGCAAGGCTTCTTGAGAGATGCATGTTATTTCCAACATCCGAAAGTGAGTCTCCAAAAATGAACTGCACAACCTTGCTATCGCATCCTTTAAGACCAATTCCAAAAATGGTGGTTACTACAATCACTAATGCAAGGTTGAAGTCCATGTTTGTCTAGCAAGCTATATTATGCATCTATGCATTTGATTTGGTTTTTTATACTAATAGCTAGCTGCTGGGAATTTTGAAATTTTAATTAGTATGATGAGATTGGTCTAGAGTTTGGCAGAAACAGAAAGAAAATTTCATGGGCATGCAAAAGCGGGAAGTAGATAGTTTGATATACCAACTTTCGTTTATTCAAAGCGACTGCAACTACTCATATATATTTATTTACAACTTAGAGAGTGAAATCACAAACAAAGGGTAAAGTCTAGATTTTGTTCATGTAGGAACATGAAATCCCATTACAAGAAATATGGGGAGATGACCCTTAAAATTGCATTCTCAACAAACACGGTGCATGGATGTCTTTGGAGTGAATTGTAATTTGCAGTGATAAGTTAACCAAACCGGGAAACAAATGTTGTCCCAAAACAAAAACAGCAATGTGTATTTGTAATTAATTAAAAATATTAATTAGCATATTAATATTTTTTATAATGTATTTTATATTTGTAAGTTACGGAATGAATAAAAAAGAAACAACAAAAGTGTGTGGCAGAGGCAAAAATGGTAGCGATGATTATAATAGTAGTGATGAAAAAGGAATATTGTTAAATGTAGTGAACGTGTTTTATAAACTAAAAATCATATTTCCATTTTTTTATTAATTACTTAAATTAGTGTTTTAGGAATACAGTGCAACAAAACCTTATATTTAAATATGACAAAATTAAAAATTGATGGATAGTATATTTGTGTACATATCAAAAGAAAATTGTATTGGTACAAAAATTTTGTACAAATATTATATAATAAATAGAGAAATAAAAAAAATTAAAGGTGACAATAGTAAGATAATTGTTATGGAAATAAATAAGAATAAAAATAATATTATAAGAAAATGTAAGAATTTCTTATACGAAATATTGTGCAATGTGCATGTTGTTAATTTGTTTCACATGTCTATTATGGGTAGTATTTAATAGTAACTTTCAGGATGTTTTGCCCTTTTCTGGGTGTCTGTAATTAATTTGGGACTTGGATCCATTTTCACTATGGCAGGTGTAAGTGCAACTGCTGAAGAGCAATCCGTGTGTGTGTGTATATATATAGTAGACGATTTCTAATGTTTCGTCCTATGAAAATAACAATTTGTTGCCACCATCTCTTGGATATGTCATATGGATACCTTTGTGGGCTAAAAATTAAAAATAATATAAATTAAATAAATAATTAGAAAAATGGTGCAAAAGGCCAAATATTTAGCAAAATGGGGTACTCAAATACGCCCATTTGGGGCGTGTTTAAACACGCCCAAATGGGGCGTATTTGAGTAGGTGATGACACGTGGCAGGCAAAAAAGGGGGTGTGGGGTTTTCGCGGTGTTTTCGTAAATTACGGAAGGCCATAACTTTTGATTGGGACGTCCGATTGAGACGAAATCGGTGGCCACGCGCTTGAAATTGAGAGGAGAAGGCCTAAGCAAGTTCTCCAAGGGGACTTGCCCAAAATATTTTCCCAAAAGAGGCCTCTAAGTGCCTCAAATTTGCGTTTTAATCTTCGGAGCCCTAAATTTTTTTTGTTTTCTGATATTTTATCTATTCAATTTAGTGAATTGAAAGCTATTCTTTGTTTATCTAATTACTTCTCTTAATTTCGAACGTTTTGACATAAAATACGTCTTCATCGGATATTGCTACGAGAAATTATGACTGTTCAAAGTTATATGCATCGTCAAATCTATACTACAATTTTGGATTATTTATGCATTGTTTAGGGTTGTGGGTTAATTAACTATTGGATTTGGTTAATTGTTTAGGGTTTAGGGCTTTGGGTTAATGATTAACTGTTGGATTAGGTTAATGGTTTAGGGGGATAAGGTTTATGTGTTTAGGGCTAAGGCGTAGTG
>PYAF01005464.1:204962-227212 GCA_007407185.1 Glycine tomentella
TTATTTTAGTTTTCACTATTTATTTATATTTAATGTTCTGTCCAAATTTTGAAACTTTTTTTGTTATAACTTATACTCATAATTCATAAACAATTTGATGATTATGATTTCAATATCAAGTTTAACCATTAACCATTTTTTACTGCAATTATACGAAAAGTAAGTCGAATTACATTTATATTTGTATTATTCAATATATTTATTTTGAAATATAATTATTTTTAGACCATCATATATGTAAAATATTGTTATCCTTTTTTTATAATATTGTTGGCCTTTTTAACTTAGCTATTATGAAAAATCTCATACAAATGACAATGATTTTTCATAAATTTTCGTAGTTAAGTCTCCTTAAAGTCGTAAAGGATAATCAAAACACTAATCACTTTACCCTTTCTGTTATGAAGAGAACTTTGTAACAGTGTAAGTTACTATGAATCCATAATTGATTGTTTTGGATTTGGTGGTATTCGATTGAATACATAGTTATTTGTTTTCACTAGCTAGGAAGGATATGTTAATAATTTTTTAATTATTGGCTTTGATGTATAATGAAATACTTTGCCTATGTATGCCACGCCCTTGTTTTTCTAATTGAGATGGTAAGAAAAACTATAGTTAGACGGGAACAATTATTATACAATATATAAATAATGTGTGTTTTTCTTATTATATATTTTAAAATTCAAGAGAAGGGTTCCTAAAAAAATTCAAGTGAAGGGGAGGGGTGCGCAAAAGTAAATGGAGATAGGAATTGGGACATAAGTTAAATTATCTTCTTCTTTTAATTAAAATTGTATATCTCGAAAGAAATTAATGAGTTTTTATTAAAAAAAAAGTACATAAATTAATTTTAACTAAGTTTAATTTATTTTACTTTTTTATCTTTTAAAAATATTTTATTTTATTCTTCTAAAAATGTCTGTAATCCAAACAACGCCTTAATTAGTATTATGCTTTGCCGATAAAATAATTAATCTTAAATAACAACCAATTTATTACTTGCAAGTCAATCATCAGCAACAATATAAGATATTATTTCCTCAAACGTAACTAATTACATACAAAAAATAATCGATGATATAAAACAGTAGATTTTAAACTCTTAACATATAGATTCTAAAGTATATATAGAGACACTTTAATATTTTAAATATTAAACACATCTGTTTTTTTTATCTCTTCTTCTCGCATTATTAATTACCATGATATATAGGATGATTGTTCTTGAGTGTATGTAGGTCGAGAAAAGAAAGGTCAAATAAGAGAAAAAAAAGAGTGATTATATTTGAACAACAAAATTTTAAACACTCACTTATTAAATTTTTTCTCTTTTTCTATCACACTATATTATCAGTCAAATCAAATTATTTATCTCTTCTATATCTCTTCTCTCTTAGAGATTTCAAGGTCATCCAAAAAACGTTTTTGGAAAAAAAATAAGAGGTAACATGACAACATGATAAATAATAGTGTAGCTAATAGCTTTATCACATCAACTTTCAAATGCATCTCTTCCATCAACCAAAAATAAGAACACCACACATTCATAACATCAACAGATTCATCCCCCCTCATAGATAAAAAGCACCAACTTTTCCCCACAAGATGATTGCGGACATGGAAAACTCGGTCGATATTTTTATCTTGCTCAGTGTCCCCTTTATTATCTATGTATATACTATGCTCAAACGGCCACACAAAACAACCCATAATGAATTCAGTTTAAACTATCATAACACGTTACTTAGATATATTAGATAACATATATATATATATATATATATATATAGAAAGATCGAACTGTTTTCTTATCATAGTTTAAATATTTGATGGCAATGACTTTCATCTAGCTCAATGCAATGCAAGCATGTACATACTACTCCAGAAACAGAACAGCCTCTTGTTCCCCCACCCAAAAAAAGAAAAGAAAAAGAACAAAATCCGACTCCATTAATTAGTAATTGATATATAGTTGAAACTATTTAGATGGAATTTAACTGAGACAACAGATACTTGATGTCTCGTTCTTCACTTTCATTACTATATTCTCCCGTTGTTCTAGCAACAAAGCCACTGAAAGAAGAGTGTGGCTCCCTCTCCAGCCCTGTGTCTGTGAGCTTCCTCTTCTTGTAGTTGGCCTTGAAACACGCTTGTCTAAGCCTCTTTGTAGTGTCTTCAAGTTCAGTATCCGGCATTTCCTCCAAAACCTTCTTTTCCCTCTCTAATATCTCAATCGCACTTCTTAACTTCTCTTCACTCTCTCTCCCCTCCTCTTTTCCTAGCTCCTGCATGCAAACCTCATTTTTTTATCATATCACCGTAACATAAATATGATTAATCAATCCATTTTTTTTATCAGAAAAGTACGTTAATTTATTATAATATTAGTTTTTGTTAGCAGAAGAGTTCAAATCTGCAACCTTTCACCAAATGAGAATGCACCTGCACATTTTTTATCAGAGTTTGCAAGCTCATCAGCTTCCTGTGGGGCCACCTTCTAATACCCATCTCTCTGCACCTTTTCTTCAAAAGCGTTATGCCCACATTAAGTTCTCTGGCTGCTTGTGTTATGGGCATGTAGAAGTACTGAGATATGGTCTTCCTTGACAACATTCTGCAACTGCTACTGCTGATTCTCTCTTCTCTCCCTCGGCTGTCGTTAACTTTTCCATCTTCCATCATTTCCTTCTCGGTCCCACTTTCTTGGTTGTTGCCAAATAAAAATACTTTTTGTGAATCAAACACAGCATCCACTTCCTTCCAGAAAGGTAGCCCCTTTTTAATGTCACAAAAATCATAATCTGCAGTAACATTTTAAAGATAAATAACCAATATCTAAATAAGGACAAGTGTACAAGGCATATATACTAACAATATATATAAAAGACCTTGCACGCTTTGTGTTGGTTCAGTAGTGAGTGTTTCATATAAAGGATCTGAAGGGTAATAATCCATAAGAGGTACAGCATCAAGATAGTAGTCTTGTATGGGAAAATCGTAGGGCCAATCCAGTGAGGGGTACACTTCACTGTTTCCGCTGAGAAAAGGCATTTCAATAATGACGACAACTTAAAAAAAATTAGTAATAAAATAAAACATTTCATCATGGCATCAAGATATAGAACAGAAGTTTCATAGTTTACCTGTAAGAAAATTCGCACGTAAATGGAAATGGTTTTTCATCTATTTCGTAGAAAGAGCTCCAACCCATAAGAGGCTGAGACTCCATGATCATGCTCCACACACGAAGAAGGATTATGAGTCGTTTCCTTGCTCAAACAGTAGTAGAACGTGGGGAATATGAAAGGAAGTTGGCAATTAAATAGGAATATACGATGATGAGAGTGAATCATATGTAACTAAAAGGTGGCTATTAATTGCTTTGGAGAATGTGCGCGCCGCCTTCTATGCGTGAATGGGTTTTAATGATGATGATGAGTGTGCTTGGGGAGTTACAAGATCAATTTAATTACTAGTATTAGGATATATCCAAGGTGGTTGTGCTCAATCTCAGCTGTTGGATTAAGCACAAAATTAACTCATTTTTTTCTCTTTTTTTTCTTTTATTCTGAATTTGAATTTTTTCACCTTCTGCTTATGCAGACCCACTTTCATCTTGTAACCAAAAAATAGTCCCTCGTGGCCTCGTTCATCTAAAACAAAATACTAGGGGAATAAGAATATTCTAAGTTTGAATTTTAATGAACTCTCTTGCTTCTTTAATGAATAGGTTTTGAAGATTGTGATCGTGGAGCTTCTGTGCATTTGGAAGATTTGATCTTTTTTAGGATCCTTTAATGAATCCGTTTATCACATTGTAAACAAGCAAGATGATTAGGTCTAATATGCTGTTATGTAGCCTATAATGGAACTGTGCATGCTAGCTCTGCTTGCTTTAGGCCAATCATGAATTCGGTTATTACAGTAATTATTTTCTTCTGAGAACTTTGTCCTAGTCCTTGATTTTGAATTATTAGTGTTAACTAATTTAGTCCTTAATTAAAATTACAAAAATATCATTTAATTCTTGAAATTATCTAAAAATAGTCATTTCAGTTCTTTAAATTATAAATTACTAACAGTCATTTTTAACCCCTGAAATACTTTTGTAATTTCAGACACTATCAATTGGTCTTTCATAGTTTCAATTATTAATTTAATGTATTACTCATATTTTTCCTAATTGAACAAATCATGAATTTAAATTTGAAGGAGCCATTATTCATATGTTTTGATGTTTTTGTTCTGCTTCAGTGGCCATGTCCCAAGCAGGGATATTTATTAAGTTTAACAGTTTGTACAGAATATATATATATATATATATAGACACACACATAGTTAGACATTAGAATTTTGATTTCAGTGGTGCTCTCCAGACTGTGTTCAAAAGAACCCAATTATATACTTTAGCACTCAGTAAAATCAACAAAGGGTGACTCTGTAGTGTGAATTGATTTTGTTCATTCTACTTGAATTTAACGGATAAGATACGCAAAGTACTTACAAAAGAGAGTGAGGGGGACATGGACAATTGATTAGTGTCTAGTTAGTAGATGGTGGCTACTTCAAGTTTTCCACTGGATAAAATGAAACGAGGGACATTAACTTAACTTATAGCCTCATAATTAATATAAAGTTCAGGAAATGTTCCTATCAATTATCAATTCGTAGTCATTTTCAACAAAATTGGTTGGGAATGATAAACCTCAGATAAATAATCTTCATTGCACGTTTCCCGTTTCTTCCAAGCAATAGATAGATCTGAAAGTTGAACAAACTATGAAGCGATAAATCATAGTAATCAATTGCCTCTCCGCCACTTGATAGACTCTAGCAACTAATCATTACTATTGGAGCAAAAATTAAACACACAAGGCTGCTTATTTATCTGATTGTTAGTTTTAACCTTTTAAATCAATGCCCTTAATTTGATTAATTTCTACGTTTTAATTAACTTTTAACTCAAAGCTAACCAAATAAAGTCGCGAGTAATCGTATTTATGGAGGTGTAACGGACTCAAAAAAAAAAACACTAATTATTTTCCCGTCTGTTATGAAGAGAACATGGCGATTATAAGGCCTTGACCCAGAAAACTACACCTTGACCCAGAAAACTACAGTGAGGCCCAATTACTTATCGTGTGAAGAAATTAAAATTAGGTCAATCGGATCCCTCGCGCTCCCACTTTTGGTTTTACTAATAAACCTTTCAATTAATTAAACCCACACCTGACCATGGCGGAAGCCACTGCATCGGAACCGGAAATCGTCGAGCCCACCACCACCGACGCCGCTGCATACATGGCTGTCGACGGCGTTGAATCAAACCTGAAGCGGACTAGAGAGTACAGCGATGACGAAGAAGACGGTGTTTCGAAGAAGCAGAAGGTGGATGCAGAAGAAAAGAAAGCATCAGGTCCCGTGAAATTGGGTTTCAAAAGCTTCGCCTCTTCCGTGGAAATGTTCGATTACTTCTACAATCTCCTTCATGCTTGGCCCGCTTATCTCAATCTTAACCAGGTATTCCAACACTGGTCACCGTTATCATCGTTTTATCTACTTATCCCTTTTTCTCAGTTAGAAAAAAAAAATCCTTTTTTTTTTGTTTTTAATTTGGCCATGACAATGCACCGATGTTATCTACAGTACTTATTTTTGGAAAAAAATTTCCGGCTAAATTTAGTGAATAGCTAGGTTGGATATGTACGCAAACTCTCTTTTTTACAATCTATTTATTTATCATGTTTGGCAGTTTCACTGCAAAGATTTCCCGAAGTGCATAGGATTATTTGGAAACAATTATTTTAATGCATGAGCTCGTGAAATGGCTTTCAGTGCCATCAACATGTGATATAAAATGGTTTGCAATCTATATATTTTAATGCATGTGCATTTCTAGATTCAACTGCATGCAAATTCATTGTCAGTTAATGTTTAAATTGGCTTAATCTTAGTAACGTATCTTGATGATGCAGTAGCCACAACCTTAATTTACTTGCTGAATTCACTATGAGTTGTTTTTTGTGTGGCAGTATGAACATATGATGCTACTGGAATTGCTTAAGAACGGTCACACAGAACCTGATACTAAGATTGGAGGAGGAATCCGTGTTTTTCAAGTCCGCAAGCACCCTATGTGGAAAAGTAGGTGCTTCTTCCTTGTCAGGGACGATGAATCTGTCGATGATTTTAGCTTTCGTAAATGTGTGGATCATATTCTTCCCTTGCCAGAAGAGATGCAAGTGAGACCTGATGCTAACAGGGCATTAGGTGGAGCAAAAAAACATCATAGAGGAAAGGGTGGTGGTGGTGGAAGAGGTGGGCATGGCCACGGGAAAAAAGAAGGATTTAAACATTGAGTACAATGGTGACTGCTGGAGTGCTGGTCTTTCTTGTGTTTTAAGATCTAAACGTTTTATGTATTCTTGCAGTAGCTGATTTCATGATTGTTGACAGTGGCTTATTTCATGAATGTAAATCTCGACGTCCCCACCCTCACACACAGCACAACTTTAGCCCGAATGACCTGCAAAGTTTCTTTATGTAATTATTTTGAGTTTTGAGAGAAGAAATTAGCATTTTCCTTTACTAATTGCAAGGCATCGTCTGTGTAAGCTAAACACATAAGCATGTGAAGTATTTTATGGAAGTTATTGCATACACTGCCATGTGAGCAAACCATCTGAACACACTGAAATAGATCCTTTGCAGTGCCTTTATCATTGCATGAGATTCTAACCCTTTAATATACCTTGAAAAAAACTCTAATACATTTTTATTGATAAATGATGTCTCTTTTTTATCAATATTTTGCATCTATATAATTTTAATTGATGTATCCGAAATGCATTGTATCCTAAATTTCAAAAAATTGTTGTATTTCTACATCTGTGTTGTATTGTGCCGTGTCTCACTAAGTATCCAAGCTTCACAGTTGCTGTTAATGTATTCTATGTGAATCTGTCTTTCCCTTTTTTTTTTTTTTTTTTTTTTTTTTTTTTTTTTTTTTTTTTTTTTTTTTTTTTTTTTTGCATTAAGGCATCTCTAGTCAGCAATTGAAGACTAATCCCTTTTGATGATCTTCATGAAATATGATCCACTTACAAAATGACTTAGTGCGGAAATGATAGACACCTAATGGTAGAGTGTGGAGATCTGAGTCCTCTTCAACATATAATATTGAGATATTGGATCATGAAATCTTGGTCATTGACTTGAATTTTTATTTCTTTCAACAAAGTCTTTTCCCAATACACAATCAGGAATTGAACTCTCATAATTAAATTTAGGAGACTGTCTATTTACTAACTCTGTCGGGTCTTGTTGGTAAGTTGTCTAATCTACTTCAATTGCTATGCAACTGCATGTACTATTCTAGACTCCTCCCAGTAGATATCAATGTCTACTGCAGACATCCTGAGGTCTCAAAGCAGCCAAGGGAAATTAAGTAATATTTTGACATTTTCCCATCTTTTAAGAAATTATTTGAATCTTCAAATATTGCCAAGTTCTTAGGAAGTTCATAATGAGGAAAACAGCATGGTAGAGATGGTGCTTCCAAGTTCAGAATATCTAATTATAGCAGTTGCATCTGTTCAATTTCCTTTTCTGCTTTCTTTTTTATGTTAGGTTTTCCATGGTTTACTCGCAGGTCATATAATTTTTCCTCAATTATTCATGAAACAGAGATTATGCTGTGCATTTATCCTCATCTGGTATCCTTTTGGAGTTGTATCTCATCACTTCATAGGGTGCACTTCAACTCTATTCCTCTCTGTCATACTTTGAGACTATCCACTCATGCCCACTAGGCAATCGGCGCCTACACCAGATGAAGGTCAATCCTTCTTTTATGTGTAGCAGTTTGGCTGTCGAGTATTTAGCCATTCCTTAACATTTAAGATATGTTCAAGAACAGGTACAAATTGAGTACTGTGAAAGATCTTTACCCTTTTGTTGATCAATCATTGCAGTCAATGTTATTGTGATAGGAGACAACAATGGGGGAGAGGGACCACTATTAACAGATTGATATAACATTGAGTTTGCTTTTCCCTAGCTACTTTGTGCATTCATTTCTGTTTATTTACTTATTTTGGGTTGGTGCCAGGAGTCCTTAGCTCCACAAAGGCAAGGTGTTTATTGCATATTTGCATAGTCACCATGACTTGACAGAAGTATTGGATGATAGAAGCTGATCCATGTCTGGTATTCCAAATGGTTTCTTAAAATAGAAATGCTGATTACGATGAATAACAAACTGTAATAATTCGTTTACTCTGGAAAATGAAGTGTACTGACGAATAAATATAAGCATATGCTTGTTTATAAGCTGGAATAATTTTGAACTCATTCTGATCGTATAACAATTATATATTACCATTGATGGATCTGAAAAGCTAGCTGTTACTGACGGTGAAGGGTTATTTTTGTAAAGCAACGGTTCATTTATTTCTTTTTCTCTTTTCCTTAAACAATGTCAGATATTTCTTTCACTTTAATACATAGCTCTAAAGTGGAGGGTCAGAAAGAGTATCTAAGTAATTGACCATGTTCTTAGAAAAAGATTCCCTTCGTCCCTAATTGATTCTTTATCCTCTTAATATGATGAAACATGTGAATTATCCTGTTTATTGGAACCATAAATTTATAAAATTTAAAAAGAAAAAAGAGGGTAAGAGATAAGAGGATATTGGATAGAAGAGAGTTGAGGCTGGTCTTCATGGATTGGCGAGAAAAATAAAGAAAGAATGGCCATATTTGGAAGTCAACAAACGTTTTCTTTAAACTTTGAATGAAGGATTTTGGGCTAAGCAATCCAAAGAGAGGTGAGAAAAGCATAAAGGAATTCCATTAAATACACGAAACCGAGACTGCAATTATTATTATTTTTTTTTTTGCATGGATAGAAGAGCTTGGAATTCTAAAGATAGTTCGCATAAAGAAAGTGAAGAGAACATAAAAGACAGTTATTGGTTGGTTTGTTTTTTTGGGAGTTGTTGCTATTCCCCACCTTCTCCCAAAATGCTCTACTTTTAATGGCTTTCTTGTCTATGTTGCATTAGCATTGATCGAACTTCTTATACCTTTTTATTTCTAGTAGTCATGGCAAGCAATTGGGTTCACGTCTCTTAACATAAAGCAAATACAAATAATTTCCCCAATTTATCTCACTAGAACCAGAGAAGAGAGTCATTGTGATAACTGGTTTAATGTTGGAGATTTATTTTTTCTAATCAAAATCACTTAAATACTTTTTTATTTTTAAATATTTATAAAACAATGATAAAAATAACTACAATGATATTTGTAATTATCAAAATATTAAAAATGAAAAAATTTAGATCTTCATATAATTGAGACAGAATTTGTCCATCTTTATCTATAATTAATCTTTATCAGAAAATTTATCTTTTTAGTTGAATTTTTTCTTGCAACCATCTTTTGCATCCATAATATTTAAACATAAGACCCTACTTAAGGGATTTAAGTCCAATTCAATTTAGACCAATAACATGTTGGTAAACAAAAAAGTTTTTTCAAGACATGCCTAGGCTTTTTTTTTTGGAGAAATATACCAAATATTTTAGAAGCAATAACACAAAAACTTGGTCTTTAAAATTGCAAAATAGTACTATTTGAGTATTATTTTAGGCTCTAAAATTATTAAACTTTGGTATTGTAAATGTTTTGGGTTCAAATAATCACAATGCATCGAATCTTAGCTGATCAGCAAATGTTTTCATGGTACGACACATGGACACGTCAACTAGTCCAGCTGATGTGGCAGCTTAATAAAGTGTTGAAGACACTTAGCCTATGTTTGGAATAGGAGTAAGAAAGTGGAAAGGAAAGAAAAAATTTAAAATTTAAATTGAAAGGAAAATGGAAGGAAAAAAAATTTTAATTTTTCTTTCTATAAATCAACTTTTCTTTCCTTTTTGTTTATCTATTTTCTCTTAATTCAAATAAAAGTAATTGTATCGTTATCCATGTTTTTCTTTCTCTCTATTTTCTTTCCTTTCTACCAAACATAGCATTAGTTCGGTCTTTGTTTGGTAAAAAAGAGCATGTCAAATGATAGGGATTAAGGGAAACTGAATGAAAAGATACTTGGCTTCCCAAGGGTATTGTTGTTCCAATTAACTTTCATTCAAAACCTTGTCAGTGTCTTCTAAAACAGCCTTATATATTTGCTTCCATAGCATGACTTATGATTGAGGTGAATCTAAAACTTCCTTCCCTACATGTTCCGGGCTTCTCATGCTTTTTGCTTTTACTCTTCCTTCCAAGTCCCATAGAAGATTACTTTCATGAAATAAGTAACAAGAAATAGAGGAGTTGCTGTGCCAGCACACTACCTATTATCTCCTCTTTGCTTCAAATACAGAACTTTCTCTTATTAACTTTCTCTTATTAATCATAACAGAAAAAAGGAACATGAGTCTCTGGAGTTTTAGAGGCTTCATTCTTTTAGTTTGTGTTAGGATTTTAGCTTCTCAACCATTTAAGGTTTCATGCTTGAGAAGCAATGATCTTGCTCTGAGATGGGATGAGGGACTATTGCCATTTGTTAGAAGTTTTCGCATCCTAAAGGCTGTTGCAGTGGAGGATTTGCAATCAAAGGTGGAGTTGGCACCTGCATCTTCAATGACCTTTGATCCTAATCAGTCAAACAAAAGGACAGTTAGAAAAGGACCAGACCCAATTCACAACAGAAGTTGACCTGCTTCGGCTATGTCCTTTCTTATGCTGAGAAATGACGAGAATTCACAATGCAAAGACAAAACCAATTGTTCTTTGCATCCTTAACCACTTCTAAAGGAGGTTGGTTGGTTTTCTACGTTTATATTTGTTTTCAGTTCTATTCTACCTTGAGCCTACCCGTCAGCTGAAAAATTGCAGCTGAAGTGCTGAACAAATCTTTGAGCCAGCATTATTTCTGATAGAGTAGAGAAATCGTAGGAATTGACCAATAGCTGGATAGTTTATGGTCTTGTTAGTTCTCCAATACTGAATATGGTGCATGTTAATTTTTTCCCCTTATGAAGAGGAAGAATAAATATATGTTTTTTTTTTCTTCCTCAACTGATGTTTCTGCTTGTTTCTCTAACTAATTTAGGAGACAGCATTATACGCACAATCAATGAAAACATTAACACGTACCATACAAATTAAATAGGTAACATCAGATTAAGTACATAATAAAATTTAATTTCTATGTTGATTATTATCAGAATACATGAGAGTTTATCTTAATTTGGAGGCCGTCTTTCCTGTATAATCAGTTGTTACTCTTTATGGTCAATTCTATTTTGCTCACTCGCGCTTTATTTCATGCTTGCATAGTTGCATCTAATAAAATTATGATGAATTTCCCAGTTAAAAATCAAAATGTACTCTACACTTACAGTCCATAGCTCCTTTGGCATTTAACTTACTTGCACATCAATGATCCTATACACTACAAAAGCCAGGGATAAAGCATTATGGTGGTTCCACATAAGAAAAAAGTACCTAGTTTGTGAAAGAAATTAGGAGACATACCTCTTTGTTATGGTGCCTTGATGGAGGTTAGATAGTTGTTTCCTGAATCTCCATTTAAAATCTAATGGAAGAAATTACATTGGCACCATATAGAGGGGGACACGGTAGACATATCCATATAATTAATATACCATTGCCAAGAAGAGAAGGAAAAATCAATATGGTATTTTTTATTTTCAATTATCCAATGTGATTTAAAAAAAAAAAACTATAATCTTTTCATGAAGAAGATAAAAAGTGATTCGGTGAAAAATTGTAACAAGGGAGAGGATGGAGCTTGCTAGACGCTAGTAGCGAATAAGTAAAACCATGCCCATGACTCTCCCATTGATAAGTTGAATATGACCAGAGTCATTATCTGGCTCCACCTTAGTATTTCAGTGGATCATAACAAGAAGCTAAGGTCTCTGGTATTTGTTTTTCCTGTGCAAATTGAATTGTAATGAAGATATCTTATGTGCAACTTCCTCCCAAATCATATTCCCTGCATCCCCAGGCTGGCTTGGATATTGATACTCAAAGTGCTGTGTAATATCCTTTAACCTTTCCCACATCTTGGTCCATTTCTCTGGTTTGATTGAACGAAGGAGATTGAGCAGGTAGCCTTTCCTTAATAGCATCCGAGGCATGGACAAACAAGCCAAATTCTGAGTAGTCCAAAACATCTTCAAATGCTAGCTCAATTTCGTCACTCATGATGACAGGAACGCAGTGGGTCACAATGGCATCAAAGAGGCGATTTGAGGATGGGGTATCTCCAGCAATGTTAAGGCAAAATTTGGATAAGGCCATGCCTTGGCTTACTTGATTAATCCCATTTTTTCTGATGCTTCCAAATGCAAAATGCACATATTTCTCATCTTTGAGGAGGTAATATAGCTTTTGGCAAATAGCTCCTCCCTAAAGAGTTTCACCATGATTATTTAATGAATTACAATACATAAACATTCTTCTAATAGATTTAGAATTAGTTACAATAATATTGACAATATGATGAAAGGTAATAAAAATCACATCATACTCGCTACGATGATACTAAGCAAAACTACCACTGCAGGATGAGTTTCGATATTGTAGGATCACAGGATTCAACTCAGTAACCCTGCTATTCAATTCTTAATTGTTTTTCTATGAATTTTAATGAATGGACAAAGGCGCATACTCATTAAAAAGTAGATAACAATACAGTAAAAAACGGTGCTTATAACTAAAGACCGTGGAGAACAAAATTTTCCCCTTTTTACTCTTGATCAATAACTTTTATGGACAAAGTTTGAGTTTAGAATCAACTCAGCTTCTCAGCTTTGAATCATGCAATGTGTTCCACAACTTCAAATGCCTACAATCAATTACCAATTAAGCATAAATTACGACCTAAGACGGGGGAGAACTATACAAGTCAATGATAGATTATTTTTTTTACAATAAAGCAAGCATTGAAGTTGATAATATATGAGTAGGACTGTAGGAGGAACTCACGTCTTTATGAATCATTCATTTTTATGAATCCATTCAGTTTCTTAGCTCACCTTTGCTTCATCAATATGTTTTACAACTTCAAATGCGGATAATCAATTACCAATTGAATTAAGCATAAATTACCACCCAAAACAGGAGGGAAAACTATGCAAGTCAATTAAGCATGTATTGAAGAGATAATGTTAAGAGTAGGAGAAACTCACATCTTTCCTCTATATTGCCCCCTGAAAATATAGAAGTGTAGAACGTTCCTCATATGAAGCTGACCCAGCTCTTGGTACAGTACTTACTAGATGTCTATATGGAGCAATTATATCCTTGTTAATGTTTGTTAATTGAGAAGGGTATCTTCCAAAATCTGCAAGCACAAGCATGCAGAGCCCAACTTTCTTCTTGCAAACAGAATGCTGTTAGGATGGTGTGCCACAATCACATGATCCCTCCCTCCAGAACGTTTCCATTCTTCCCGCCCCATTAGGAACTGTACCAATCTCTGTTGCAACATTTTGGTAACACTAACTTTTTCCTTCCCATGGATTTTGGAACGCCGGTTGTAACTCAAAGATCAGAAAAATGGCACAAAAACCACATCTGCGTGGCTTGAATTCTGCACTCTAATTGCGGTGCAAGACCGAAATTTTTTTCTCAATTTTTGATGACAGAAGATCAAGGGCGAGCCAGTATTCCACACTATGCTGCAAATTAAGCCCACCTGGATAAGGTGGAATGTGTTTTGGGTTATGCACATTAGGCCATGTTTGGTTCACATTCCCTTTCCAATCCAATAACCCAAAGTGAAACTCTGGAGATAAGTCATACATGAACACCCTCAAGAGAGCATTGGTTGGATCACATGCTATCTTGCTCTGCTGTCTTGGGGAACTTGGTTTGTGGCTAGAATTAGAAAATTGGCAGCTTTGTGGTTGAACTTTTGAAACTTGTTCCATCTTGAAACTAGGTTTGAGGTCAAGTGATGTGTTGCCACAAGAAAAAGCTCCTACACTGATCTTGGAATGGATGAGTGATTACTCAAGTGGACGAGGAAAAAGGAAGACAGGACCAAAAGGAACATGGCAATAACAATTACACAAAATATAAATCTTGAGGGAACCATGTTCTTGTTGGCATTGCTGAAGAAGAACAAGGTCAGAGGAATGAAGAAGAGTCTTAGGAAATTGAACAAATAAAAGATTAAAGGGTAGTAGTTTTATGTTACTACTTACTAGTATTTGCTGAAACACATAAATTAAAGGCCTTCATTCATATGTGCATTAACGGGTCAAGTCTCAGAATTAGGAAAGACCGAAAGAGCATAAGAACTAAGAAGAATAGATTGTGGGGGAAAATAAAAATTAGAAAAGAATTGGAATTTGGAATGTGGGTGGTCAAAAGTCGTGGCCCAATGAGATGATGTGATTTGGTTCAGTTGGGCAACAAAGAGTAGCTGAATTTGTTGTGATTACCAATCAAATCACATTCACGTCACGTTTTATTCAATTCTGGGATTTTAAAACCCATTAAATAAATCAGTATATGAACTGCAAGTTTTTTTACCTCAAAATTTCAAATTTACAATATCAGTATTCAAAATCCGTTTCGCTTTTACAGCTCAGAGATTGAAATCACTTATCTTTCAGTTTCAGTTTCTCATCTAGTCATCTCTTATCCTGTTTCTAACTAGGGAAATGATATATTACACTGGATCTACATCTCAGCTTCTTGAACATAACATATAAGATATTGTAATATTTTTTTTTCTATATCTATGAATAAAACAATATTACTACCAAAAGATTTTGCACACTGTTTGTTTATTTGTAAAATTAGGGGACAAAAGATGTGATTAGTAATTTGAGTCCATAGATAAGGCTTTTTTTAACGGTTAAGAAAGATAAAACTATTGTTAGTTATGTGATTGAAAAGAAAGATAACACATTAATTGTCATTATAAATGTTATTTAACTACCAAAAGATTATTTTCTATTATCATGATCTGGTTTTTAATCATAAAGGACAAGGGGTCAGATTTGTGTAAAGTATACAACATAAACATATTTTCATAGTGTATTTTTTACACCTCATCTTACACGATAAAATACGTTTCTATTTTGTTGAATTTTTAAGAAAAAAGTTTATGCTTAATTATATATATAACTATAAGTTACTATTTTTAACCTAATCAAATTAATGGTGATAAAAATTATTATTTTTTAAATTAAAATTTTATTAATTAAGATTCAACTTAACTTTTTTTAATAGTAATGAGTATCATATAAAAATATTTTTAATTAAAATTGAAATAATTACGATAGAAATTATCATTTATAAAAAAATTGAATTAAATAGTATGCAAATTTCGTTTATTAATAACAATCAAATTAATTATGAAATTAAATTGCATCATGATTTATTTATTTAATTATAATTAAAAGAATAACTTGTGTCATTATTTATTAATTCAATTTTTTTTTTGTTAGGGGAGGACAAAAGTGTTATTTTGCATGTTTTTGAAAAAGTAAGAGGGTTAGAATAGTAACTTTCGTAAAGGAGGGACTGGATGCCTTAGCTTGCTCTGGGCCTCTTCTAAGAATAACGATGGTAGGTCTTCCTGCTCTCGATATGGGCTATTTGTTTTTGTTTTTTTAAATATCTTTTTTTAGTCTTTAAGATTTAGTTTTTTTTCTTCTTTTAATCTTTCAAAAAAAATTATTTTTAATCTTTATGAATTATGTTTACTTTTTTTATAATCTTAAAAAAACTTTCGATAACACTTTGAACTATGAAAAAAAGTATTATCTAAAATGTTATAAAAACAAAAAATAAAATAAAAATAATTTGTTAAAACTTAAAACAAAAAATAAAAGATAATTTTGTAAGGATGAAAAAAAAAGCTTTAAATTACAAAAAATAAAAAGATGTTTAAGCATTTTTTTTTTATCAACTTATGGGCTATCGATTAAATTTTTAATCTTTTGCTGATCTGCCTTTTCGGCCTCTTTGTCTTTCTCCGGATGCAAATAAAAAAGTTGATCAAAAGTGTGTAGGGGCATAATAGATTGATTGTACTTTGGTTGCCACCACCATGGATGGCAAATGAATTCAGACTCAGCAAGAAATAGCATAAAACGTTTAAAATTTCTTTAGTCATCATATTAAATTTTTATTTTAATCTAATTTTTCGGCCGATTTTAGTTTTTTTTTTTAAATATTTGTTTAAGTGTTGGTATCATTGTTTCAGTCCTTATAAAATGTTTAAGTTTTAATACAGGCCCATTTTATTTTTGAAGATTTTCATTTGAGTCTTTATTATTTAGGAAATATCATGCTTATTTTTTAATATTTGTCAATTACATCATCACTATATAGACTGTAATTGAATAAACTAAATTAGTAGGGATTAAAATCGATTCTTTTTCTAATCACTAAAACCAAAGATATATACATTACGGGGACTAAAATTAATGTTAATTGAGTCCGAAAATGATTTTAAATAAGACTTTTATGATTGTCCATTGAAGAATTTTGAATTTAAATTTAAGTACTTATCCACAAAAATTTGCAACTACTAATCCATATTAATAATATAACAATCACTCCCTATAGATTCAAACGTATATATAAAAAATAATTATAAAATTACATATTTATTATGGTTTAATTTTAATATATTGACCGCGTAAAGATTTTATATTATTATTCAAGAAAATATTTGTCACAAAATTTAACGATTCTTAATTATATGATAAACATAATTGGTTAACAATGTAAAAATCTTTTACTATATTCTAATTAAACTCAAATTATTTTATTTTATCATAAAGATCTAAAAGATTTTATATTTTTTTAATTGATTTAAGTATGTTTCATTTTTAATTAATGTTCTTAGTTTATTTTATTTACATAATTAGTTTTTATTTTAAAATAATGTTATGATTTTAATAGTTTGTCACAATAAATACATGAATGACAAAAATGCCAATAATGGATTTAAGTATGATATAAAGGTGCATTTGGATACTAAAATGAGAAATGCCAACACACTTTTTTATAAACACACTTTATTTTTGCTGAAATTTATTAAATTATAATTTTTTTAGGTCATACATCATAATAATTAATGATTATCTTATGATTTTGCAGTTGTCAATAAGTTTTAACTAATAATATACAATAGAAGAAGTGTCTTAAAAATGTATTGTTAACATTCTTGTACTAAAAATACCATCCATACAAATATGAGTTTAAGTATGATTTTTTCCCCCTTAAATACCATTGTGAATATACTAAAACTAGCTAGAGATAGTAAAATCGGTTGGACAGATAGTCAACCTAATGAAATGTAGACTTTAATTTTTTAGGTCAAATAAAATGTGCACCTTTTGAGCTCAATCTGATCATAATGGACTTGGATTTGATTCTCAAAAACTTGTTAAAAAACTCTAAAAGAATTGAACCTTTTTGCCTAGAACCTATAAGTTTCTACCCAGAACCTATATATATCATCAAGAAAGATACACATTTACTACATATACATATAACCTTTGTATGGAGTGTTTACCTAGTTGAGCATCAAAATACTTTAGCAGTTACCCCATGATTGCTTGTGCAATCAATGTCAAGGAGTAAAAACAGAACAAAACCCTCCATAACATCAATGAAGTCCACAACTTGCTTATAGTTCAATCGTCTACAAAGAATTCAGGTTCACGGTTTCATTCATTCCAGACAAACCAATTATTAAAAAAAAAAAAAAAAAAAAACTTTTTGATAGGTTTTTGGATCCATCTGAGGTTGGCCTGTGATTGAGCACGAGGCTGAGCTTGCATGTGCATGTACTGTGACTGACCTTTCCTCTAACAGTTTATTATTCCGTCTTTAATTGAGATATTAATCTGTTGCTTTTTTTGACTTTTTATGCTTCAGAAAAAGGCTATGCATGGTGTATAGTGGCTTGTTGGCTCCACCGCTAGCTAGCTCCACGCCTACCCCTGGTTGATAGTGCCGTCGTGCTATTTGCCACCACCACTACCACCCTACGAGGCTAGCTGCCCCTAAAATATGGGCCATGCATGTATCTATGCACGTGTATTTTTTTTAGGTCACCAAAACGACAGTATTTTTGTCACGAAAAAGTTGTCGCTACTGTGATGATATTGCACCAGATCTTCAGCACCGTGCTTTCATATATACCGGACACAATGGATGTTCAAGGGGAAGAATCAACAACACATAATTTGTTAGTGTTTTTGTTTGTTCTAATTATTCAAACATATTCTTTTACAGTTCTCTTTAACAAGGTTTTAAAAAATGTTCCACAACCGTGATTTGGGTCATAATATTAATTTTTATAATTATCTGGGACTACAATCAAAACCACATCGATTGCATTTGTCTCGATATCAACAAATGCAATGAATTCGCAACACACTGTAATCAGATATTTAAAATCTTGCTTAATAATAAAGAAACCATGAGAAGGAAAGTTTTAATTTGGAGCAGTGTTGTCAAATTTAGTCTAGTCTGACTAGTTGGATAAGGATCCGATGATCTAAATGGGTCGATTCTATTATTTAATTGATTATGTAGTTAACCTAGGATTAAGTTATCGGATTTTGGTTTGACCCGGTTGATTTTAGATTTTAGATTTTTTTTATAAAAAAATTTGGATTTTTTTATTATAAAATTTGGATTTTTTATTTTCTTTTTTGGATTTTAAATTATTATCAATTGTTATTTTAGATTTGGAGTATGAATGGACTTTTCTTACTCAAATAATGTTAATTATATACTTGTATATAATAGATATATATAATTTTGAATTTTTAATATATATCAAGTCAAATCGAATTAAATTCTAACTCACTGATTGGACCAGTGATCCATTATCTTGATCGGATCATGATCGTATCGAATTTCACAACTATGATTTAGAGTTGAATTAAGCACCTGATATGATAGAGTAGATTAAGACAATATTTGCAAATATAATTTATTGTTGTGCTAATTTTAGAGGGAAAAAACACTCAAACTTAATACTTATATTCATAATTAATTTTGTTACTGTATATGTTTGAATGTAAAATTCACCCAAAAACAATATTTGATTGTAAGTAAAATTTATCAACAAAATAAACTTGAATATATATTTAAGTAATTTAAAGTTAAATCTATCAAAATTTATTTAATTTATTCAACTCATACACCCAAATCTTTAGCTAAATTCAAATGGACCTAGCTACGTATATAATACAATTATGTGCAATCATAAATGCCACAGCTAGATAATCATAAGTGCATCATGTGCAGAATGTGTAATCAATATTGCTAGCTGCTCGACGGCTTTGTTTATCATCTTTCGTAATCGTATCTCCACAACGATGATATCATACTCATATGATATACCAAATAAGGTCTAGCATAGTTAATAAATAGTTGAATTTTTTAAATATATTAATAGAAGTTGATTATGTGTGTGAAATTTTTTATTAAGAGACAAATTTTATTTCAATAAATTTTACTTATCAAACAATTAATCTCATTAATTTCAACTATGAAGATATATTATTTTTTTTATATATAATATGATGTTTTCAAAGAATGTAAGCGGGTAAAAAAGTGTTTATAAAAGATGAGAAGAAAAACGGTGGATCCAACTCCTCTGGAGTTAAAAAAATAACTCAAAAAATTATTATCATTAATTACTTTGTTTTGTCTATTTAAAAAAAATATAAAATTACTTTAAAACTTCTTGATTTTTTATTTGAACTGGACATCAATTTTTTTTACGAGGAACTGGAGTACTGGACATCAGTTAAAAGTATAACTGCAGAAAATTCAATTCCTTAACATATCAAATGAAAATTAAGAATGGTCAAAGACAGCAAATGATGAGCTGCTGATGGTTAAAAAAAACAAAATATAAGTCTTAGTTTATAATTAAAAATAAACTTATAAGTTTTATTTTGTTGCTGTGTTAATTGGATGAAAAAAGTGATTAAAAATATGGGGCGCGCGAAGAAACAAAAATGGCCGTAAGAGTTCTATGGTATTACATGTCTGCCTTTCTATTTGGAATTTCTGCATTGTACAATGAATTTTTCAGGGTGTATATATATTTTGTATAATCACATGTATGAAAACTAATCTTTATTAAAATGTATTTCAGGATGCATATTTTGAGCTGAATTATATATAGAAGAAAAAAAAAGAAATTAATAAATGTGAGGAAAAGAAAAGATAAGGAAAAATATAAAATAAATAAAAGGATATGTAACAAGAAAATATTGTTGATAATTTGAAGGTAGAACTTTCGTCTGGCACGTAATAATTCTACATTGTTTCTCATAAATGATATATATGGATCGTAAAAAAAACATATTGATGTAAACTTATAGTAGTGTATTATAAATAGATTTCCTAATAATTGTAACACATTAAACCACACGTTACAGAACATTAGTCCTTGGAAAACAATTTGGTGGTAAGACATCATCGAATATTTTTACCCGAAACAAATAATATCCGTTGGTGATTTCTAATGCACGTGTTGCCCCGTACGTGTCACCTACAACCATCATAGTTATGGTGATGAGTTCATTCAGTTGTTGCATCTAAGAGCAGAGACCCATGTGATTCAGAAGGAAAGGTCAAGTACCAAGGGGCATGCGCTGTTTTCTTGTTTTATGCCATTTAAAATGATAGCGATACTTTTCAATTCGTTAAATTAGTCTGCTCTTGATTTATTTATACATAATTCCTATTTTTAAAAATTAAAATTTGTAATTAGTTTCTTAAATTTATAAATTATTCTTTTTATCATGTTCTAATCACATTTTTAGGATTTTATCAAGTATCCAATTTAAAAAGTTTAAACTTACTGAAAAAGTAACAGTTTAAAAAATTTAAATTAGCATAATTGGATCCTAACAAAAAAATGGTAACGGACCCAATCATAAATCATTTAAAAGTTCTACAACCAAATTACAAATTCTCAAAATATAAAGACTTAATTTTTTTAATAATTTAAGGACATAAAAATAATTTAACCCTTTTTAATTTTAATAATATTTTTATTACAACAATTAAAATATTATACTTTTAAAATATAGAATAATAACATTTTTTTATTACAAGAACACTTAGGAGGGTTCGTTTGATTTCCTTTATAGCACAGGACAAGAAGATTATGACAGAATAATTACCCAAGTCATAAAACAACTTTTTATTTTATATGTTGTTTGATGAAGCATGTACAACACACATATAATAACGTGAAACTTACATGAAAATCTTCTAAATTTATCATCATTTGTTGCTAGAGTGGTTTATGACATTTTTGCTCCCATGCCATTCCTCTTCAAGTGTGATCTCACTAACCAACACCAACATGCCATTGCAGGACGTCGATCACATTATCTCTTCTCATTCCAAATTCACCGTTGCAAAAATCCTTGGACATGACTATGCTAATTTTGATTTCTCGTGCATATGTTATTTTGTTTGTACCAAAATCATCATTAAAACTTCGAGTTAAATATATTTTTAATCCTTATAAATAAAATAATATTTATGCTTAATCTTTTGAAAATAAATCATCTCATTTTAATTCCTATTTATGAAAATGTATTATATGCTGTCTCTATTTCCATAGATGAGGGAACAAAATGAGACTTTTATTTTTTGTTAAAGACAAATTACATTGGTGGTATGGTGATGATGATGATGACAAGGTGGTGGTAATAACAATGGTGTTGGTGAGAGTGATGGAGAGACAATGCTGGTTAGGGTTGTTTAAAATCAAACTAAACTATTTTCAACTCACCAGATCAATCCCAAAAAATTGAAAATCAATTAAATAAAAAATCACAAAAATTAAAAATTTCAACAATCACATATATTTTTTTGTTTGGTTTGATTTTCAGAATTTATTATAAAAATCAAACTAAACCAAACCAAAACTGTATATTTTAATTAGGCTAAAATATAGTTTTTGTTCTTATAAAATTGAAATTTGAATTTTGTTCCTAAAGTTTTTTTTGTCCGTTTCTCATCCTCATAAAATTATTATGTATCATTTTTTTTGTTGAGAGCAAGATTTGGATATATGAACTTACGTTTGTAAATTTTTTACATTAATTATATTATTTATATAAATAGCCAATATAAAAAAACATTATATTTATATCAATTATATGCATAATCAATATTAAAAATCATATGGG
>PYAF01005464.1:227312-247556 GCA_007407185.1 Glycine tomentella
AAATATAACATCATCGAACACTTAACATATGTTTTTTATTCCACATGATCCATCAATGTAGCTATTCTCCTGACATATGAATATAACTATGGCATTAAAAAAAATTCTGAAAGAGAGAAATTATTTTTTTAGAGAAAAATATTCCAAAAATAAAATATATATAATAAACGAGAGAGAATATTTATTATTTTGATTAAAAGTGAATCTCTTAATCTAAATAAGGAAATGATAATAATTATTTGGAAGAATCATGAAAAATAAGTATTAATCTAAATTAGATAACATTAAGTAATTAATTACTTCTATGGATAATGTTGCACGTGTTAGAAAATTTGTTATTATAATTTAAGCATGGCTATGTATAAATAATAACTTGATGTTTGACATGTCACGTTAATACATTATGACAAAAGAATTCATATTCCTATTTGTATTTGGAGTATTTCTTCAGAATCCAACATGCATGTATCCATCAATCATTTTATATATATTTATTTTGACGCCAGTCCTAGTGTGTTAAAAGGAGTCACTTGAAATAATGTCTTTGTCTATTTCAGCATATATATATATATATATATATATATATGCCATTTTGACACAACTTACTCTAATACAGTAATTAATTTTTCTAGATATTTTGGCAATTGTTTTGTCAAAATATCAAAAAGATGCTACTAATTATGAGAAAAACAATAACATAATCATATCTTTTGAGAAGGGATTTTTAGAAAAATAATTATGTCTATGGAACAATATACAATCCATTCCCTAACACACCCTTGCATTGAGCTTGATTTGACCAGTTTGATAATGCTGAAAGAAATGTTTTTAATAGTTTCTAGTTTAATTTTGGTATAAGTTTCTTCAAAGTTTTATATTTTAATAGGCTTGAATCTGCAATTTCAATTCGATCTTAATAATAATAATAAAAATAATAATATATAATCACGTTTTATATGTAGATATTTCTGGATCATGTTGTATTTTGATTTGAATTAACTGTATATTATTAGTGTCTTTACATTTAATTTCTGCTCACTTGCCCAACCTCCACGTATTATTTTACAAAAGCAAAAAACAGAAAAAGAATAATCTGTTTCTGTTTAGTACTATATATTTTTTTGGTAGATTTTGGAACGTATTATGTGGAAACGAAGTACACCGATAACAATACAATTGTTGTTTTTCCTACAGTAATGTGTTACTCGAGAGTAAAGAAAGGAAAATAAAAACAAAAATCAGAGACTCAAAGTTGAGAGGTAACAAAGTATATGCCTCCAAAATTCTATTTTTACTTTACTTTAGTCCGTCATCATACGAGCGATTATTGAAATTTGGACTTAGATTTTAACTCAATTCCATAAAATTAATTTGTAAGTTTATTAAGTTTTCTTAGAAAACATATTTATATTCTTCATTCACTAGTTTTAATTTTTTAGTAAATAACTCGTTAAGATGGGAAAAAGGACAATGTACACCCCATTTGAAGAATGTATGAGTGGAAAAGAGAGAGAAATAAAATGAAAAACAAAAGAAAATGGAGAAAGTGACCGATGTAATAATGAATAATACGATAAAATTATAAAGAGAAAAAAGTAAAAATGATATAAAAGAGAAAATAAAGTATGTTAATAATAACTTGTTAGAATATTAAAACATCATTTTCCACACACAAAAAAAAAAAAAACGTGTTCGAGTTGTTCAAAATAAGAAAGCAGACAAAACATATACTTATCGTAGTAATTATGGGAGCTAACAAGTATGTATTAGTAGTACTATACTAATATCTATCGTGTGTTCGCGTTTAATTTAATAGCCTGGTGAGATCGATAAGGGACGAAATTTTTGTCTGTTCTTGAGTTCTTTCCAATCAATCATGAATCATCCTTTTTTTCCTTTCTTTTTGAGGGCCTTCTTCTTTTATCTGCGAAGAAAGATAGATTTTTGAATACGGTTAAGACTTAAGAAGTACCTAAGGCATATTTGGTTTGATTTTGATTGTCATATACATTGACAGCTGCATGACATGATTTATGCTTGTAGCTTTGCTATTTTTAGCTGCACTAATTGGATGGTGCAGCCCTGCATGAGTTCAATTTGGCCATTTGCTACTACTATTATTATTAGTATCTGTACAGCGGCAGAGAGGGGGATATGATTATCCAACAAATTTGCCTTCTACATATCAAATATTAATTGAAAGAGACATCTTCACGATGTAGGTCCTATATACTAATCCCAATGATAAAGTTTCTACCACATTACCTTTTCAAGACTTAATCACTATGTTTGATAAAGAAGTATGAAAAGAAAAGAAAATGTGAGAAATTAACCAAAGAAGATAGGAAGAGATTGAGTAAAATTGTTTGGTTGAGATGAAAAAGTATATAAAAGAAATAAATATTTAAATTAAAGAAATTAGATAAGTAAAAAATAATAATTAATTAATTTCTCATTTTATCCCAAGACAAAAAAAAAATAAATATTTAAGTGTCTCTTATTATATGAAAACTTTTTTTTTTAAAATTAAGGACGTATAATTCATTATACAAATGATGTAATTGATTATATAACTAAAGCAGAGATGATCTGAGAACTATTTACAAAAAATGTCACATAATGATTGTTATTAGCATAATCAATTATGTCCTAAATTTATAATCCATTTTCATGTTTCAAGGTCCTTTCACATGATTAATGTTGTCCAAAAATCCCCCACCAAACATGTACCTTTTTCACTGTTCACTTTTAGTAGTTTTTATATCGATTTGAGATGAAATTAAAACTCCACGAGACCCACAATTTCAGTCCCAATTTCAACAATATTTTATCTTAAACAAACATCCATCAATTCATTTTTTCCCACCTTTTCTCTTTCACATCTTCATCTTTTTTCAATGCAAATGAACATACCATAACTATTTTAAATTTTAAGTAAAATTGCTTACTTTTGTATTATATAGATGATACGTAAAAAATAATTAAAACTATTTAAATATCAAGTTTTCATCAATAAGATGCAGTGGATATTTTCAAGCGATCATAAATGTATATAATTTAAATTTAAATTTAATTTAATTAGAATAGAGTTGAATGAGTCAGAGCCACTACAATGACAGTTTTCATAACTTGGACAGATAATTTCAAGCACTACAATGACATAGTTTCCTAATTAGAATATCCACTGTATAATTTCAAGCTATCACATAACACAATCTGAATGTTCATAATTTTGAACATCAAATTCATGATGATAACTCAGAGAAGAACAAAATTAGTTGATCTTAAATTCAGTGGTTTGGTTACTTTAAAAAACACTTGAGCATACAAGAGCATTGTACTTTCCTAATTATGATTAATTGATTTCCTAATGCTTACAATGGGTCAATGTCTCGCTCATACTGGTTTAGAACTAATAATCCTAAGTTCATAGATGAAAAAAACAATTGAGTAATCCCGAAAATAAATTAACTAATCATTGTTGCCCTAGTCACACACAACACATACAAAGGGGCCATGGATTCAACCACAACACCCACATGGAAGGAAAATAAACACTTTAGGAGAAGGGTTTTTACCTCTAAAGAGAGCTTTGACGGAGAGAGTCGAGAGAGAAATTGCGGCGGCATAGCTTCACAGATGTTCACGAGAGAGAGGGCGCAATGAAAGCTTGAGTAAGAAAGGGCACAGATGTTCGATGGTAAAAAATGTAAACACAAAAGCAAACACTTGAGTGAGAGAGAGAACAGTCCAGGGTGAGAGAAACTATAACAAAAATAGAAAACTAACGGGCTTTAAGGGAGTTCAATTCTTACCTTCGAGGGTCTCCACAGTGACGCGACAACAACAAACGAAAGGAGAAGCTTAGGCGCGTGCAAGAGGAGGGTTAGTATGACAGAGAGTTGCGTGAGAGACGTACTGACAAAACAATGAGGCACAAGAAATAAGTTGTATCATTTTAAAATGGTTTTGTAAAACCATCTTTGTACTCACATTTCAACTACGACGGTTTTGAAAAACTTGTTGTTGTACTCACTCTTCAACTTCAATTATTTAAAAATCATCTTTGTTGACATTCCACCTGATTACAAGAAAATCATTATGTTATCTTTAACGATGATTTTTGACAATCGTCATTGTTGACGTGTCATAAATAACATTTTTTTTATAGTAGTATAATTTTTATCTTGATGTGGGTTTTTATCTATTTTTTATACTAAAAAGTTTTTATAAGTTGCATCTTAAAAATTTATTTGAGCCAAAACATATGTCTAAGACCAAAAATAATATTTACATAGATATATTTACAGATGATACATCAACGATATTTTCATTTCAATAACAAAATTTGTATCGACATTCTTATAGAATATGAATATGAGTCCAATCTTAGTAACTAGACCATTGACTTGAATTTTTTTATCTATATAAATGTGGTATATATATATATATATATATATATATATATATATATATATATATATATATATATCCCAAACACCAAAATTACAAAAAGTGCAAGTCCCATGAAGTTAACGACATATAAAATTCCTTTCTTTGTTAATTAGGTATAACATTACAAACTTCCTTGTATAATCCATCTAGAATTTGCATCATTATAGAAGGAAAATCAAGCCGCGTTCATCATTGCACGTGATCGTCTTGAGCTAATAGAGTTTCTTTTTTCTTGAAAGTTGGTAGGTTTGATATATGTTTTGTGTAATTTAAAGAATTAAAAACATATTTTCCTTTTTTTCTCTCTTTAATTTGGTACAAGTCCAAATAATGATACATATCTTCCAGGTTAAATTTGTTGTATATGCAGAATTGCAGATCTTTGGGCGGCTTCAAAGCCATGGGATCTGAATATGGATGAATAAAATATTAATTGAATAGTATATTGACATATCTTCATTAAACTCTATGAAGCTAATCATTCATAAAGGGATATACATTTTTTATTTCTTTATAAATATATTTCTTATGTTTTTCATTGCATTGAAGAATATTCACCAAATTAACAGCGGAAAGTTGAGACTAAGAAGGCAAAGCATATATACATGCATGCAATCTATCCCAGACATAGCATAGACATATAGTTTACAGTCATCCGTCCATATCTATACCTAATTATGGGCTCACAACATGATTTAAATCCTTACTCTTTTCCACACCAGACGGTCCCTACAATACCCATATGAATGTTTGGTTATGTCTGTCATAGCTGTCTTCTTCATTTTCTTTTTTCTTTTATTTTTTATATAAAATTTGTCCATTTTCAATACTGTCTCTTAATAAATCCCTTATACCCACGACGGTGTAACTAAAGTGGAAAAAAATTAAAGTCTGGAGTCATTCAAAATATGAACCCAAGTGGCATGGATAATACTTACCTAGTTTTACTCGAATGACATTAGTATTTAATTAGGTAAATAACTTACACTATATATGTTTTTTTTTTAATTATGATATATGTGCATAATATTTACTAATTTTATTCATGATTAATTTTTATAAAAAAAATTGACTGATTATCTAACAAATTCTCTTTTTTAAATTAACAACAATTTTTCCATTGAGAAGACTAGAACGTGAGACCTTGATGAGGTGATATTGGAATATATAGTTGTACTCCGACAAACATAATGTTGGTAAATTAGAATATTTGTTTAAGCTTTTAAAAATTATAAATTAAAAATTGTACAAAAATAATTACTTTTTTAGAAAATTTATGTAAAAGTTATTTTTTTTAATTACAATTATACACTATGCTTCTTATTTAAAGTTTAACATGTGTTTTCAATTAACTATAATCATTGAATAATACTTTTTAATTTAGTGTTGATTATATTTTAGCACCAAAAATATATAATTAATTATATTTTTAGTTAATTCACACATCCACCATACATACTTTCTAATTCAGAGCTAATTCTATGATTAATAAATTATCCGTCATTAATGTATTCATAACTTTATAGGCATATATATATATATATATATATATATATATATGCTAATTAAGATATTGGTCGTGATTTTTTATTAGAGGAAAAACAACAAAAAAGAACTAAAAAAGCAATAGAGTAGTGCCCATCAAGTGTGAAATGAAAGTCATTAAATAAAAATTAAAAGAATATTTTCTAATGTATTAAATGCTATTCTGTAAAATAAAAATGCTATTCTGCAAAATTTAAATAAATATTACAAATATTTTTTTTTGTATTATTCTTCAATCAAAATTAACATTTCATCTTAGGAGCTTTTAATTATAGTTATTAAGATGAAACACAAATTTTAATTAATAATAAAATAACATAAGAAATATATATGATAGAATATTTAATTCACGTTTTTCTTTATTCTTTTAACAGATGTAGTCCTTAATTAACGCGTAATCTCCACTTATTCCATTGTCTAAGTTTCCCACCTATTTTTGGTGAATGAGAAAAGGTTAATTACAAGATGACAAAGTAGCGTTGGCTAGAAAATGATACTAAGTTTAGAAAAATGAATAAAAATCAAAATCAAAGCTCAAGGAGGTGGATCGCTTTATCTTCACTCCATTTTAAGCCTACCTTCACGTGCCAGATTAAGCCTTATAAACAAAGGAAAAAGACTTGGAGGAGCAAAAGACAAGAGAGAACGACAATTAAATAATATTCTAAGAACAAAAAAGTCCATAAGTTCAATATACTTTATTTTACAAGAATATCAATATCAATGTCTATTGTATCGGCAATCAACACTTAATTGCAAGCACCAGAGAAAAAAAGCAAGATGGGAAGAAACTTAAACCTTCAATTCAATCATCTAATTTGATACACAAACTCAGTAAAATATATATATTTTGTGTTTCTATTTTTTTTTTTTTCTTTCTCATTGTGGGTGGTTCGTACGAATCATATATGAACTATGAAGGAGCAGAATTGGAAAGAGGGGTAATTGTGTGAACTCACTCAATTCATATCACAAGTTGAGAACTTGTTCTTTCAGTTTACGCCGTGCAGTACTTCCCTCTTGTGAAAGTTCCTGTGGCAGCCGCAAGCCGCACACGTCAGCGCCGCATTTGTTCCTTCACCAGCACTGGCCATGAATTCCCTGCAGCCATCCACAGCATAACCTCCCGTGTTCGCCGCATGATTCTTCTGGCACTCTCCGTATCGAATATTCCCCACCGTTGGTGATGACGTGGCGTAATCTCGCTTCACGACCACCTGCCTCTTTTTCATCTTTCCCAAAACCCTAACCCAATTCAATTCCCTCGTTCTCTGTGGTTGAATCTGGGATGGATCGATAGATCCTTTCAGTTCTTCATTTCACCCAGAAAACGGGAAAGATAGATAGATATTCTTCGTGGAGATATATAAAATAATATAGCGCACACTAGCTATGTCTATATACAATTAATGTGCAGTTGGTGAATAACCCTAACCCTAGCATGTAGATTTATAAACGGATGGCTAGTAGGGGTAAAGGTGAGGAAGCACTAGGTAGGCTGAAGAGATGGAAAAAAAATGATCATAATTCATTAGGAATTGACCACAAACTTTTTGGTGCTCGAACTTTATTTTTTTTTCAACAGGGAGTAGTAGTATATGTATAAGGACACGCACAAAGGGAGTACTGGAGTAGATCGAGAAGTTAGTCACCAAAGCATTAATTACTATTGGTGTATTAGCCAATGAAGGCACAACACATCATCAATAGGGAGCGGCGGTTCTTTTAATTGGCTACAATATGCAAGATGAGAAAGCTAAGGGCTGTTTGTTGCATGAATTAGATCATCTGTTGGTTTTGGAAATATATCTAATAAGCATGATTTTAAATTGTAGTTGCAGTTAATGTTGTATTATTATAAGTTAAAAAAAAATATAGTTGATGAGGTCACAGTTGCATTTGTAATTACATTGCAGTGAGTCATAATACTTGATATTACGATCGTAATTGCGGTTATAAAACTCTATTTAAAACCATGATAATAAGTAATGGCAAGTCTCAGTACAGCTAGGTGGCACCCTCAGATTGAGAAGAAGACAAAGCTTAAATGGGAGCTGACGGAGGGAATTCTTGTCCTCACACTAGCCATACAACCCTGGGTTTGTCTTCAAGAATTGATAGCTCACCTATCTCTAAAAGCCCCTGCTCTTCCAAAAGAAGAAAAAAGGAAAATTGGACCAAAAGGAATAACGTTACGTTTATTAAGCTAGGCTAGCTGTATATACACGGCAAATTTAAGTAAATTGAATGCTTTTTCGGCCAAACCCTCAGATTAATTAAACTAGTATTTAAGTAGAGTCAGCCACTAATTTTTATATCTGCAGTGGGTCCAATTTGATACTCAAAAGGCAGATTGCTGTGGCCCTTGCTACTGTCACAACAACTCTTGTAAGATTCTAATACTTATAAGACCATTCCCCCACTCTCTTATATGAATTGTGTTTGGATCAAATCAAGGACAATATCATAACTTTGAATATTATATTATATAGATATGCTCTTCAATATCTGCCATCATCAAAACTATATAGCTAAAACATTAATTTTCTATGTATATGTGTGTGTGTGTGTTTGTGTGTCTATATAATCTGCAGAATGAAAAGATAGGATGATTGAACATGCGCTCTGAATTGAACTTGATGACATATTGGCATGCAGTATGTATTGTTACTTGTTAGTTTCACTGCATGGTTTTACAAATATAGGACGAACTAAAATACGTACAAATTAGAAGAACGGAAAGAAAACAGAAGTGACCAACAACCGGCTGCTTCCAGGAGATCTGCGTATTTAGGATATTGAAATATTCTTATCGTGCTAGCTAGAGAATGGATGAGGGAAGAATACGAATGAATACACCATAGAGATGTTTGATGTTGAAAGGTATGGATTCTTCAATTAATCCATGAGTAATACATGTTCAAGCAGGCATGAGGAGCCTCCACCACCAACACCATCTTAAAGTAAAGAACTAGAAAGGACAAGCCCACAATGGGTCAGTAACATGTGCACATTTGAGAAGGTGACAAAGGACAAGGACTCGTGCTTGTCAATCAGACATGGACCTAACTCTTTTACATTAATTAGACCTCAATTTGAATATATTCACCAAAAACAATAATATGAGATGAATTCAAAATTCAATTCTTCTCATCAATTTGGCTGATCGATCTCCACTTAAAAAATTTACCACTAATTAATGCTCGCTAGCTAGTAGAGCCCGCTCCATATAGCATATATATATATATATATATATATATATATATATATATATATATATGTTGATTAATTTGTGAGTGTGAGAAATTGAAGTTGAAAGACTAGTAACACTTCGTTCTGTGAAGAACACAAAGAGTTAGCAAAATATATATATATATATATATATATATATATATATATATATATAAATGGGGAAAATTAATAGCTAGCTAGCTAGGGAGAGAGGGGTTTAGATGGAAGACAGTGGCATAAGTTTGCCAGCGTTGAGATGTAAAGTGTGTATAGCTTTCTAGTAGCAGAATTTATGAAGGCGTTGAAACAATGTGGTGTGATGCCTGGCTAGCTAGCTGTATAGTAATCTGTCCTTTTGGCTAACGTCAAGTACTGATAGAAGTGTGTGTGGCTGTTTAGTTCCATTGAAGACCATGCGTGTAGGGGGCAGTACTCCCATATTGTTCTTACTCACACTCCCAACCATTACCCATATCTTCATGTCCTGCAGAACCCAAAATTTCGTTACCCTCTTGATACGATTCCAGTACCTAGCAATGTGAATTGTGAAGGAGGTCCATATATCACTATTAATCTATCACTCGTACCTAATTACACACACACACACACACACACACACATATATATATATATATCGATCTTTACATAAAATGAGGGGGCAGGGGGGAATCCTCATTGAGAGAGAAAATTCTCAAGGCATTGCTTACTGTGTTTAATTTTAACTACTAGCTACTAAAAAAGTTAAAATCAATGATTAAAGAAATCCGTATCTAATGTTAAAAAAATGTTCTTAATTTCTTATAGCGATAATGGATTGTTATTCTGATGCTAAATTTGTTTATTTTTAAAAATAATAAAATAACGTCATATTTTATGCCATATTATAGACTTAATTAAATACACGTGCAGATTTTACAATTAATGCTACAAGAAAACACTTGACTTACATGTGTTAATGCAATAAGACTCTTATTAATTAAGTAGTGGTACACTGGTATATGTTTGGTGCTGCCTTTGCCACTCACAAACATCTGTTTGGAACATTCAATGGGATTTTACTATTTCAGATCATGTTTGGAAAAAATAACAATAAAAATTGTCCTGCCTTTCAAATGGGAAAAATGAGGTCAAATGTGATTTCAATAGAAGCAACTCAAAAGTATCTTTTGTGTGCTGCTTTGAGAATTTTATATTAAATTTTTCCATACACTTAATTATTTTTTAGATAATTTTTTTAAGTATAAAATACTTTATTTTAAATTTATTTATTTTACTGAAATTAGTTTTGATCTAAAACTAACTTTACAAACATTAGTTAACACTTAGCTTTTGGGCCTGTATTTTTTCATGGGCTTAATTACGTCGTTAAAGCGATACGTAAGTACTAAATTGTTATAAAGTGACCTATTTATTACGAGTCAAAATCTTAATTATAGATTACCTCTAGTGCTTATATAGTGGTTTTAACTGTAATTATATATAGACTTTTTGAACTATTAAGCCTTTTTTCCATAATAATGTCACGAATTAATTTAAATAAACTCTTCCACTGTCGTGAAATTAGTTTTCTTTATTGGTAAATCTTTCTCATGAAATCTTTTTTTCTTTTTCTTAAAAAGGGAAGTTGCCCTTGTTAGTAGGGGGAGCTTGTGATGATGGAAGTTTCTCTAGAAATATTTTTAGAAGAAAAAAGTAAAAAAAAAATGAAACAAACTTCTTCATAAGCTTAAATGAGTTTTTCATTTCGTTTATAGATGTTATTTTATCTTTTAGAGAAGTTATATTGGTGAACTTTTAGAAATCAACTATTAGATAATTTATTTTTGCTTATAGAAAAGTTCATCTCATTTTTTTTCTTATTTTCTTTTTTTAGAAATACTTATAAAAAAAGCTTATATATAATAGAGTCCAGAAGCTGCGCTTAATTCAATTTGTATTAGTGCGGGTATTTAAATGTACCCTCAGTGTGACAACACAAATCCTTTTCAGTTGGGACTTGGGCGCATTATTTGGCTGGAGAGATAAAGATGTGTGAATGTGATAAGGAAAAAGATGGGTGAACACGTGAATGCTAATTGACATTTAGAGAAAGGAAGAGAAAAAATATAAATATGATTAGTTTTATAATATAAAGAAATAATGAAAAATAAAGTGTCAAGAAGCAGCTAGGAGTAAGTTTTTAAAATTGGTCCGATTATTAAACTAGTCAAAGATATTAATAAATTTATTGAAATTTGAAAAATTGGTTAATTTAATTGAAAAATTAAATGTATCCTGAATGTTAGGCCATATCAATAATTAAGATGAAATTTTGTCCTGAATATTGGGAAATATATACATACAGAAAATTTGTGTGAATATAAAAATGAACGTATGCGCTCACACGCATTCCTAAAATTAAGATGAAAAATATACTTTTTTTTTTACTGAAATATAAGAAAATATTAACTCACATCCATAAAAAAATTAGTTAATATTATTTAATGTTGATAGTCTCAATAAAAAAAAATTCAGTCCAGATGAAGTATTTGATATATCAGCATTGCAAAACACTAAGGTTATATATGTTAAACAAAATTAGTTCTAGATGGAGTATTTGACATATCAGCATTGCAAAACAGTAAGCTATGTTAAACAACAAAATTAGTTGAAAGTTGGAGTGGTAAAAAGTGAGTTAATAATTGAAAGCTGAACAATTATTTTATTAAATTATAAGTATTTCAAAAAAAAAATTATATGTTAAAATAATTAAAAATATAAAATTGCATAAATGAATATTTATGTAATATTTTTACACAAGTTTTAATTTGATTTTCTTGATAAAAATTATACTTTAGTATTAAATTCATTTGAAACACTTGTAGCTTTTTTTTATAAAATATAAAAAAGAACTACATAAATAGGGGTGTTCGCGGGTCGGTTCGGATCGGTTTTGGCCAAATTTAGGATCCAACCCAATCAAATTTGTTCGGTTCGGTTCGGTTTTTAGAAAAAAAGTTGAAACCCAACCCAACCCGTTCATGAACAGTTCGGTTCGGTTCGGATCATCGGGTTACCCATTTAAATTTTTTTTTAGAACTACTATTTTATATCACGATTCTTTCAAATATCTCATACAATTAACACAATATTATCAAATATATGAAAGTAGTAAAATTGATTCATTTAATACCATCAACATAATATTGTAAAATAGACTTATAATATAAATTAAAACAAAAAATTTGTGAACAATATTTACTATAATAGTCTGAATCACAACTGAATCTTACAAACCAAGCTTTGTTATAACCAATTTTGTTGCAACCATATTTACTGAAACAAACAAATAAACAAAATATGATTCATTAATATTATAATCATGGTAAACAATATATGAAAAAAAAGGTGAAACAAATAACAATATACCTAAAAGTAATATATTAAGAAGTTCCAGCACTTGCAGTTTCAACACTTGGAGACCCAATATTAACAGTATTTAAAGTCAAACCAAACAATTCTAAAAATTTAAACACAACCCCGTTAGCACAAAAATTAATTGATATTTTATACAAATATAAAAATGAAATAAGAGATTAATGATTATACACCTGATTTTAACCAATTTTTGAATGCAATCCTAAATATATTTTATCATATTATCCAATACAATCTTAAAGATATTTTATTATATTATGCAATGCAATCTTAAAAATATTCTATCCTTTTTTTTAATGCAATATTAAAAATATCATATCTTATTTTTGAATGCAATCTTAAACATTTACAATATCATATCTTTTTTTATTGTCAAATTATTTTTTTAATTTTTAATATATATATATAAATAATAAAATTTATATTATTATTACGGGTTCACGGATCGGGTCATCGGATCACTGTAAATCTAAACCCGTGACCCAACCCGTACATGAACGGTTTTGATCGGTTCGGTTCGGTTTTGACCCAAATATATAAATGACTCAACCCAAACTGTTCGGATCGGTTCGAGTTCACGGGTGACTCGTACCCGCGAACACCCCAATAGATAAACTTATTATATCACTATTAATATCATATATATAATAAGAATGTAAAAATGATAAAATCCTATCATATATTAAAAAAGAGATAAAAATGATAAAATTTTACGTTAAATAAAAAATATTAAAAAAAGAAATATTGAGAAAAAAAAATAAAAACTAACGTTTTAAAAAATATTACTTCATATAACATTTTAAAAAATATTAAAAACTATTAAAAAATCATTTATCAAATCATCAAATAATTTTTTTAGATAATAAAAAAATTAAAAACTAACTACGAAAACACACTCTAAATAATTGTCACAGCCTCACAGGAAATTATACTGTAAACCGATGATACCCTTTGCTTCTTAACAACCGTACCCATTTTTTGGAGGAAAGCTATGTGATGTTCTTTTTGATAACGTTCTGTGAGGATTATCCACGCCTAAAAACAAGCAGTGACGTGTGTAAATTAATGAATAATAAATAAATCATTTCAACATTTTGAAATTTTAAATATTTTAATAGTAAATGAAAATATTAACATAATATTAATTGTTTTTTAATGAAAAGTTCAATTTCATTCAGCACTAATTTCCAAACTCGGTAATTAAAAAATACAGTAATGTTAGATGAATCTCTAAGCAAACTCCATGCCTGCAAATTTTCATATAGCATATATAACCTATAAAATCACGTCAAATGTATAAAAAGTGCAGAAATTACAACTGGTAACTTTTGTTGAGATAAAAAAAAAAAAAAAAAAAAAAAAAAACACGTCAAACTTATATTTTAAAGTTTTAACCACATCTAAAGGTCTCAATGATTCATTAGCTGTTATTGCTTCAAATGGATCGATGTGGAGTGAGAACTGTGATCCACATTGAATTTTTTTTTCTTCCAAACACGCATTAAGGAATCAATCCTATGAAATATCATCATCATCGATTAGTTCATAGGTCCCTGCATATACAAGAATATAAATATTTATCGTTTCCTATTCTATACCTGAATTCTTTTTAATGATTCTCATAGTTTATACACTACGTATACAAGTTAAGGGACTACAAAGCCGATTTATTATCTTAAATCTTAATTACTTAATAAACAATTAAATGAATCTTATAATTCTTTAAAATATCTTATAATTTTTGTTTCTTTAACTAATGCATTTAGCGTGATAAAAAAATGTATTTTTAATAGCAACAATCTACCAATTAAGCATGTTCCAACCTTACCATGGCTGCTTTTTTTTTTCTTTGAAAGGTTAATACTAGTTGTTAATTTGTAATTTTCGTTAGTAATAAGAAGGATTTGAACTCATGACTTCTCATATCTTCTATTTTTCTTTAATTACTAAATCAACTTTATAACTTCAATCACGAACACCGAT
Source organism: Glycine tomentella (assembly GCA_007407185.1). NCBI lineage: Eukaryota > Viridiplantae > Streptophyta > Magnoliopsida > Fabales > Fabaceae > Glycine > Glycine tomentella. Next base: position 241,944 of record PYAF01005464.1, read on the forward strand.
CGCTCCTTGCATGGTGTGTGCATCAGTGTATCGATCTAAAGGAGATTTCATTGCCTTGCCAGATATAAAAGCACCTCGCCGGTTTCAAATAGCTACCCCCATCCTGGAAAATGCTACTCAACATTGGATATAGATTATTGACAAACGAACTGTAACAATCAATTCGTATAACTATGGAGAACCACCCGGCATATTAAAGTGCCTTTCGTTCCATCAGCATCCATATTTAAATAAAGTCCCTTTCTCTGAGTTAGGGAGTCTCTTTCTCCATGTTAAGTTGTTAATCAGAACAACCATATGCGTGACATACCCATGATCGATGCAATATTGAAAATTTTAAATAATATAGTATATGATCTAGTATCATATATAAACTAAGAACTAATGTTATATTGGGATGAGCTTTTATGAATATGATGTGCATTATACATTTTATGAGTGGAATTCTTAACACTCAATTGCCTAATTTTAGTTCTTTCAATTGCCTAACACTCAATAGTACTTCTAATTAAATTTTATCGTGTTGATATAAACTCATTAAATAAAAACCATAATTTTGTACCTAACATTTTTCATAATGTTTGTTTAGAGTTACAATACTTCTATTGTAAAAAAGAATGTTCCCCTTTTGTAAGATTCACAAGCTCGAAAATTTCTAGGACTTAGATTTTGACATTAATTTAACACGTGGATTTATGGAGCAATGGAATTTTTTTTTCTTGGGCCAACATATAATTATGATAGCGGCATTAGCATTTCTGCGTCCAATTAATTAATTTAAATTATTTAGTTGGTGAATTTTGTTGCCCTTGGTATATTCAACTTAAAGCTATTGTGTCTTGGGGGCCGCTTTTTGCTCCCCTTTTTGCTATTCCCATCATTTTTCCATTTTTTTAATATGCAAAAGTAATCTTTTCATAAACTAAAATTTAAAATGTAATGTCAAAAAAGTATGACTCAACATTATTAAACTCGTTATGAAAATTAGTTTCTGTAATATAAATATTAAAATTACAAAAAACATCCTTGTAATGTATTAAAAAATACATTATGAAAACTAATTTTCATTTTATAAATTGTACCTTATTGAAATTAGTATCCTTAAGATCTATGGAAAATGAAAAAATAAAATAAAAATTAAAGACAGATCATATAAGAAGTGAAAAGGGAGAAGAGTGGGAGGGGGGGTGAAGGTAAGAAAAAGAAAGGGAAGGGTTGAGGATGAGGGTGAGGGTAGAGGTGAGAGAAAATAAGGCTATTTTAGAAATATTAAAAAAAACAAAAACAATGGGAGTATGAATTGCAAAAAGAAGGGTGTGAATAATATATGTATATCTTTTTGTTTGTAGCAGCCCAAAATGGGTTCAACCATGGGCTCTCGTCTTGAGCTAAGAATACTAAGCGTCCATGCGCTTGAAATCAGAAAATAAACACTTAGACTAAATGCCACCTTAGCTTTCATGAATTCATTTTCACATATCCTTATCTAATCTTCGCACTCCCCCACCTTTTTATTTTTTATTTTTTTATCAAAATACTTTTGACAAAAACTTGTTTCACTATGTAATACTTTTGACAAAAACTTGTTTCAGGAATAAGTTGATGAGGGGGTGTCAGTTTACATTACACAACTTTCGTTGTATATTGTAAATTAAAATGGAAATTCAGAAGTTAAGAGGTTTTTTTGTCCTTTTCTTAAAAAAGTAGAGAGTGAGAAGATGAAAGCGGGAGTGAAAATAACAAGCCCTCCTCGAAACATTAAATTATAGATACACATGTTTTAACAAAATAAAAAATGAAACACAGCCAGGATGTTATGGCTATTCATGACCCTTTTCTTTTGGGCCCTAAAGTATGTTTTGGGTATGACCGTAGAAGCAAAAATAAAAAAACAGATTTGACTATTTTATTATAGACTTAAATATATTTTTAGTTTTTTAAATTTGAATAATTATTTTTTTTAGTTCTTAAAAAAATGATTTGTGTTTATTAGTCTCTCAAACTTTCAAAAATCTATTTTTAGTTCCTCTTTTTTAATGTGTTTATAATTTCATAATTTGTAACGATTTTTAACCACTAAAATTTGTTTTTTATTTTTTTAAATGATTTTGGGTGATTTTAAACCACCAAACTATTTGACTCCTATGATTTGGTCACTTTTTTTTTTACATATTCTACTGGTTTCAAAGAAGGGAAATAAAAAGATAGATGTAGAATTATCGTGATTTTTTTAATATATTTTGACTGTTTTAAAATGTCACAAATCATTTTTAAAGAATTTTTTTAAAAAAAAATTGATGGTGACAAATTGGCACAAATTGTGACACTATTAATGCAAAGAATGAGAGGGACTAGAAGTAGTTTAAAAAATTTCAGGGACTAATAAAAATAAATTCTTTTTTAAAGGACTAAAAAAATAATTACTCAAATTTAAAGGATTAAAAATATATTTAATCTTTATTATATTCAGCTAATCCTTAAATAAATCATTTTTGCAATTAACAAAAGTACTTTATGCAAATAATATTAAGTTTATATGTACAAAGAAAAAGAAAGGCACAACTGCACAACAAGAATAATGTTATATATAGCCAAATCAAAATATAATTAATCAAGTGATTGAGTACAAATGGTTAATATATCGAAGTTGAGATTAAATTGTTTAAATATTATTCGAGTTCGATTCTTAGTGAAAACAATTCTTGATTAGACATTACTTATCTTTCAGTTAAACTTCAGACTAGTTAAAATCTTTTCAGTTAAACTTCAGACTAGTTAAAATCTTTTTTCCTTGATGAACCAAAGGATTACAACAACAAAAATCAAAATATAGTAATGATTCAGTGGCCATTGTTACAATAATACAAAGAGGTATAAGTCATTGACTTAAATACCTTTTTCGTTCCTTTAATTTAGTATTTTTTTTAATTTTTCGTTCATGTAATTTTTTGTTAGTTTTAATACTTATAAATTATGCTTGTTTTATTTTTCATTTTTAAAAGTAAAAATTATGAAGGTGCATGTAGCAAATTATGGGATTCAGGTAGTAATAGTCCTAAAAGCATTAGCTTGGGTTAATCTGTCTTTAAAAATAGTTGGTTGACTTGACCTGAATCTCAAATAAGCTTATGTCATATGTCGAGCGACCTATTTCTATTTCTACTATAGGATGAAGAATAACGCCTAGAAATTGCTCGTGTGTATCATATCTCAGTTATGGGATCAACAAAATTTTTGAAGTTTTTTCTTAATCTCTCATTTTTTTTTCAATCTATCATTCTCTTCTTTATTTTTAAATTAAATTTTAATATTTTTTAAAAGAAATTACCAATAATTAAAGATAATATGATATCACAATATAAATTATTTATCATAAATCGAAAATAAAATTCATATATTCAGAAATATTTATATATAAGAAATTTAATTATAATATAATTTATATATTCAAAATGTTTAGTTAGTATAAATTTCAATTATACAAAATAGGCATTTCTTCTTTACACTATATACTAAAATACGTAAAAATAAAATGAAAAAAAAATATTATTATATATAATAACCCTCCTATGGGACCAAACATTCATTCATGCTCATGTTTATCAAAGATCCAGGTAATTGACTAAATTGACGGCACAATGTGTCGATATTTTTCCATCCCTTTTGTGAACAAAAATGTGTGGTGGTATTCATATGATCCAAGGGAATCAATATAGTTATTATCCTTCACTGAGAATCAACTATCAGTCAGTACGCAATGCATGTAGACCAATAATTAATATGAATTTATTCTGCATTCATATATATATATGAAAGTGAAATGGGTTGTCAAAGTTGACGGTAAGGGAACGATGGCTTTAAAGTTTAGGGTCCCCCCTCCCAAGATACCATATATTTAACATATATGAACACTGTGATATAAGTGCGTGACCCCTCTGGACAAGGCCAACCTTTATTTTGAACTTCGTCTGTGCCACATGATTTACTTAATCCACAATGTCTTGTATCCCACACAAGGTTCTGTCCAGTTACTTGGCATTTGCCTCAATCATATACAGATAATACATTGGGAGGGTTTTCTTATTTTGCATTAAAGGTTGGGGTCATACGTAACGCTTACAGATTCACATTTGAGGAAAAATATTACTCCCTCAATTCCTTTTGGAATTTTAATTGTAAATTTTTTGGAAAATTTTAATTTCTATTTATCTATCGTTTTATAAAGTTTAAGATTATATTAATTATTCTTTTATCAGTTATATTCTTACTTATTTTTTTATTTTAATTAATTTACACATACATTTTTTATTGTGAAGTGGAAAGAGAAAAAGATAAAATAGGTAACTTTACAATTATTTTAATCAAATCAAGAAAGTTTATTATATTTATTAGTTTCTTCAAAACAACCTCTAAAGGTAAATAAACAAAAACATAGTATTATTTTTTTTTAATCTCAAATCATTCATAAAAAAAGGTTGAGTTATAAGGTCGGATTGATGGTGAAGAAAAAAAATGAAAAGAAGGGTATTAAAAATTCTCCATAACTTAAGTGATAAAATTATAATAATTAACAAACTAATATTTGTTGATAAAAAAATATAATATTAATAATAAAAGGTGTTGGTGTGTATAACTTTTAGAGTAATTGAATGTTAAGGGTATTAAAAACTTTAAAAGATTTAATTAGGTTTTTAATCCCTGAATATGAGAGTTGTATTTTTTTTTAGTCTCTAAAATTTAAAAATATTTTTTTAGTCTTTCATTTTTGACAAATTATTTTTTAGTCCCTAAAGAAGGAGAGAGAGAAGTATAATGCTCAACAAATGAAAATAAGGAACAAAAGCTGGAATTAGGAGTTTTTAAAACATTTTATTAATTGATGTAAGAAAGTTATTTCCATCGGTTAAAAGTTTAACTAATATTAAAAAGCTTTTATGCAAAAATGTCACTATGTTTCTTTTTTACATTGGTTGTTAAATAATCAAATGTACACTAGGCGATATAATTAAAATGTTATTTTTAAACTAGTGAAGTTACCTCTCCCGCTTGATAGACAATCATTCTCTCAGAAAGATAACGAGATCTTTTGATTCCTATAGATTAATTAAATAGCTATAATTGATTAAAATTATTGACGGTGTGAGTCGGTTTAATAATCCTCTAGTAGAACATGTTCTACTACTTTAATTTGCATAGCAAAAAATATATAAATTATTTTTCCTTGAGCCTTCAAGTAATTAAAAATACTTAGTAAGTGTACCAAATGGATCACAATCAATAGCTTTAAACGTTGGTTATAAAAACTCGTTTTCTATTGGACAAATCAAATCAACAATATTTATATATTTAAAATATTGTCAAAATTAACTTCTTTTATTAAATTTTACTATTTCTTTCTTTAATTACTAAAAATTATACATCAATCCCATAAAAGATAAAATGTGTTATATATTTCATTTTTAATATAAAAGAACATTTTCCAATGAGCAGCAAACTTTGAACAACTTTTCTAAAGAATATTTTATTTTTCTTCTTTGCAAGTATAGATTTATGATCAGTAGTTAGCTTTTAATATTTTATTATTAATTTTAAAATTTTCAAAAATTATATGAT
>PYAF01005464.1:256092-271665 GCA_007407185.1 Glycine tomentella
TAAAAGAAAATTTAAAATTAAACGTTTTACCCTAAATATCATTTAACTTTATTTGGAGGTGATATGTTTAAATTTTTATTTAATTTAATTCTTATATATAGTAACTTCCTCCTTCCTCTCTCTCTTTAAAAATAAAGTTATTTATATACTTGAATAAACTGTCATTTTAAAAAACCATTAACATTTTTTTATGAATAAAAAAAGCCATCAACTGAATAAAATACTCGCTTTCACTAATTGATAACTAACGTCAATTAAGGAAATAATATCGATTTTTTAGCAATTTTTTCTTTTCCATTTTCTCCTTAAAATAGACTATAGTCAGTTTATAGTAGTATCTATTAGATAAAGTAGCTTTCGGTGTAAATAAACGATTGACCTCGTGATGTATGATTGATCATGATGTGACTCGAAAGTCATCTCATCTATGTTACAATAGTTAATTACTCGCTCATGGTACGTATTAATATTGCCTAAAAAATTTTATTATTAGTTTTTTATTTATTTATCTTTTCATTAAAATAATTTTTATAAACTAAAACCAAAAATTATAAAAGTGAACTAATTTTAAAAATATCACGAGTTAAGAGATAAAAAAATTATATGTAAGTTAATTACTTAATATACAAAACTTAAATAATGGTAAAAAATTAACTTAAAGCAAAAAAAAACTATATTTATATTTATATTTTTTTATCACTTTATCTAATCTGAATTATTTTTACAATTCATTACCCAATATAAAGGATATATATAATTTTTATTTTAATTTATTGTTTAATTTTATAATTAAATGCAAAATACTAACTTGTCTTTTTTTTTAAAATTAAAAAATGATAAAGAGAATTTTATCTTTCTTAATAATTTTATACAAAATATTTTTAAATGAAGGATATGAGTGTATAAAACAAACAAAAAATATAGTATTTTCTCTCTATTTTTATATATTTTCATATATTATCATCAAATCATAGAAAGTGATTTTTAATGTTTATCTTTGTTTTTATCATGCTGATGATATATTCTCAAAACTTATAAATATACAAGATCAAGAAAATATTTCTTATTCTTTTTTATCTTATTATACTAGTTTTTTACTCGTGCGCATACACACGGGTCATTCGCGTATGAGATTTTGTCATTCATTGTCAAGATCTCTGAAGCATCAACTACATGTACAAATTAATTTATGTTAATAATTTATAATATTCAAAGCAATTCCCAAAAAACATAACAGTTAAAAAGATCAAGATAAATAGTACAATGATCACAAGAAAAGTCTGAAAAGTGAAAAGATATAGATGTTAAACTATACATTTAAATGCACGTTAAAATGTCATGTAAATATTTGTTTGCAAAAAATCATATATAGTAAGATTTGATAGTGTAAAATATAATGCACTGAAATGTTGATAGATAATTTGATAATGCTAGTTACAAAATATAGAATCATCATATAGATGTACTTAACGGAAAAATAATAAAGTTAGAGTTAGTTTTGGTTGAGTTAAATTGAAAAAGTTACAATTAATCAATAACTCAAAATACAACGTTGGTTATTAGATATGGAAACTTCATAATAAAGTAATTTAAATTAATTAATTTTGGTTATCCTATAACAAAGAATCAAACTATTATTTTCTAATAAATATATTAACTAAATATTCTTAATGGTTATAAAAGAATTGAATTAAATAAAAAGAGTTTAAAAATTTAAAATCTAGATTAAATTTAAATGATAAAACTATAAATATTTTTATTTTTTTTAAAATGTCACTGTATTTTACTGTTATTTATTCATTATTTTATATGATAAAAATTAAAAAAAAATAATACATTTAATAAAAAAATAAATATTATTGATTATTTGTTAAATACTTTTTTTAAAAAAACATTTTTCCCATAACAAATCATACTTGGTGAATAATTATTTTTTGTAAATGATAATCATAACAAACTTAAGAAAAATTAAATAAATTGATGCCTAAAACAGATGTTACATGTTTGGAGTCTAATTTGTGAGACCAGGAGGACAACTGGATGTCGTTGCATTTTCTTTTATTAGATATAGTAGATTTGAACCTTAAAAGAGAAATATTAATAACCAAAGTATTCATTTCTGTTTTAAGCTGAAACAGAAAATTCCCAAACAGAACTAAAGACATTGGTATTCTTTTATGTTTAGATTAAATTAAACAAATACAGGTGAGTGTTTAAAAACTATTAAGGGTTTGAAAAGACGTGTGGAAAGGTGAGTGCAATTTCCCCTAAATCTTTATAATGTGAACAAAGATGACAGTATGAAACACGATAGAAGAACACATAGCATCAATAGGTTTTACAGCTAAGGTATTTCAAATAACCTGTAATAATTCTAGACCGCAAAAATCATTATAATTTGTGCCTACAGCTGAAATGGGTGGAGACATTGACCAAACTGCCACGTTTGGTCAAAATATATACCAAAATGCCACACCTCCGAAACAATTTTCCAAACTGCCACGCGGCCTATTTCGCTATGGTCCCCAGCGAAATAGGAACGCTGACGTGTCAAGCTTCTGGTGGATACGTATTTCGCTTGGAAGGGCAGCGAAATACGCAGTCAAAGCGTCGGAGAGTGCAGGCCACGTGGCATCTTCCCCCTATTTCGCTATGGATGGCAGCGAATTAGGTGGACACGTGGCAGACAGGGAGTGGCAATGGAAAAAAATCAAAAAAACTTCGAACGGTCATAACTTTTGATAGAAGTGTCCGATGGAGGCGTACGATATGTCAAAATGTTCGAAATTCAGAGGAGAAGGCCTGGGCAACTTCCCGAAGGGGAGTTGGTCCACTCTTTTTTCCAAAAGACGCCTCTAAGTGCCTCAAAATTATGATTTAAGAGTATGATATATCTTTCGAATGGTCTAAATTTTGATAGGAATATCCGATGGAGACGTACGATATGTCAAAATGATCGTCTCTGAATTTCTAGCGTTTTGATATATCGTATGCCTCCATCGGATATTTCTATCAAAAGTTATGACCGTTCGAAGTTTTTTTGATTTTTTTAAACTGCCACCTAATTCGCTGGGGAGCCCAGCGAATTATTCCCTGTCTGCCACGTGGCCTGCACTCTCTGACGCTTTGACTGCGTATTTCGCTACCCTTCCAAGCGAAATACGTATCCACCAGAAGCTTGACACGTCAGCGTTCCTATTTCGCTGGGGACCATAGCGAAATAGGCCGCGTGGCAGTTTGGAAAATAGTTTCGGGGGTGTGGCATTTAGGTAAATATTTTCCCCAAACGTGGCAGTTTGGTCAATGTCTCAAATGGGTGGAACTTCAGTAAATCCTCCTTTCCTTAGCCCGCTTACGGGAATTACTACCCTTAATCTTCCACTTTTCATTCCCAACTGGTCGATTTTGTTCTTCAATTTCTCGAACTTTCCGCTTCCTAGAAAAATTATTTAATGAACAACGAGTAACCTAGAGAGCATGGGAACATGCATATACAACTCTCTAATTTAGAGAGGTCTTTTCATATTTAACCAGACATTAATATCGTATAAGGCTGTCTTACCTATAAGCTGCAAGGTTTTGATCAGAAAGCAGCTCACTCTAAATACGGATGGTTACCCTACACTTGAAGAAGAGGTGATCATGAGACTCATCAATAGTACAGCAAAACGGGCACAACGTTCCTTTGTCAAGGAAGGGGGCACGGTCCAATGTGAGTAATTTGTGGCTTGCAGCCAGCCACAAAATAAAGGACTCTTTGGGAGGAATACAGGCCTTCCAAACCAGTCGGCTCCATCTCACCTTGGTCCTAGCCGACCTGAAATAATCATAAGCAGAAGTCGCATCAAAACTAGATGTACTAGTCCACGAAGCAAGCACCAGACTAGCCTGCAGGCAGCCACCTTCTCTAGCAACAATGGCATCACGAATACAGCAAAGTCTCTTGAGAAGAGGAAAATCAGATTTATTGCAACTATAGGTCCAAACCGGTTCATCTCTCATATAGAAGTGATGCACCCACTTCACCCACAGGGAGTCCTTTTTACTAATGACATCCCACAGAGACCGGGCTAAGAGCGCTTGATTCCAACTCCTAAAGCAATGAAGTCCCAGACCCCCTTCCTCTTTGGGAGAGCAAACAGCCGATCAGGCCACTAAAGGCTTCTTGTTCCCCAAGTCAGATTTACCCCACAAAAAATTCCTGCATAAGGCTTCAATTCTGTTGGACACCGAAATAGGAAGCGGGAACATACTCATCCAGAAATTCACAATACCATGAATAACTGAACGAATCAACTCTAAACGCCCGGCATACGACAAAGAGTTGCGCTTCCAGCTCTGAATACAGCCCCCAATCTTAGACAACAATGGGGAGTAGTGACACACATTAAGCCGCGAGGCCATGAGCGGAATACCCAAATATCTAATGGGAAAACCCCCATCATCAAAACCAGTGATGGATCGAATGTCCTCAAGAGATTGGCTGTCCACCCCAGCTGAAAACATGGTGGACTTTCCAGCACTAATTGATAAGCTAGAAATGCTACAAAAATTCTGAAGCTAGCCGAAAATAGTGGCCACCGAAACATAGTCACCCCGCGAAAAGAACATTATATCATCAGCAAAAGCTAGATGAGTAATGTTATGGGTCGCACAAGAAGGGTGATAGTTGAACAACAAATTGTTCTGCAGGTCCTTAAGCTCCCGAGATAAATATTCCATACAAATGACAAAAAGGTACAATGAGAGAGGATCCCCCTGCCTAAGCCCTCGCTTCCCCTCAAAATGCCCGAAGATCGACCCATTAAGAGAAATGCTGAAAGATGTGGATGACACACATTCCATAACCCACTGAGTAAATTTCACCAGGAAGCCAAGACAGCTAAGCAACCAGCCCAAAAAACTCCACGAAATTGAATCATAGGCTTTATGAAGGTCAATCTTGAGCATGACTCTAGGAGAACACCGCTTCCTAGCATACTTCCTCGATAAATCCTGCACCAGGAACACATTCTCGACCATGTTTCTAGACTTAACAAAAGCAACTTGAGACGGGTCAATGATGGATTCAAGAACCGGGGCAAGCCGATTGGCAAAGATCTTTGCGATGATTTTGTAAATAATGTTGCAACAGGAAATGGTTCGAAACATGTTCACTCTATTAGCATCCTCACATTTGGGAATTAAGGCAATGAAAGAGTGATTAATTTGCTTGAGAAGTTTGCCCGAATCAAAAAATTCAGCAACAGCTCCATAGACATCATCACCGATAATGTGCCAAGATTTCTTAAAGAACAAAGCACCAAATCCATCCGGCCCTGGAGATTTGTTGATGTCATATGCGAGACAATTTCCCAAACTTCCTCCCTAGTTACACGCTTAAGTAATTCCTGATGACAAGAATCCACCACCAAAGGGCCCCTAGCTACAACAGCTGCCGAGGGAAGGGAAGTGGTCACACTTGTGCCCAACAAAGACTTGAAACTGCGAACAAATTCGTTGCCAATGTCATCAGTCGAATTTGTGAGCTGGCCATCCTCCTTATAAACAACAGCAATGAATCTAGCATTTCTATTTTTGTTAATGATAGCATGGAAGAACTTAGAGCTTCTATCCGCACAAATTAGAAACTTATGCTTAGAAAGCTGGGAAGCATCCTGGATTCTACTAATCTCATATTGCAAGAAATACGTCTCAATTCTGCAACACTATGTTGAAGCTGGGTATCATCAGGCCTTTGCTGGAGCAAGAGCAGCTGGTCTTGGTAGTCTTTTTCAGCTCTTTGCACCCTAACATCCAGGTGGTTGAAATCTCTCTTAAACAATCCCTTAAGATCGTGCTTCATAGCCTTAAGCTTTCTACAAACTTGGAACATGTTGCTGCGAATCACAACTTTGGCCCAATGGCGAGCAACAAGAGGAAGAAAATCTGAGGTTTTTTTCCTACCACGTTAGATAGCCATATGTTATTAAGTGAAAGGAGAGGTATTATGATTTATTAATTAGACTACTAACATGATTTTTCTGTAGCTCAAGGGTATGCAATTATCCTGCCTAAGTTGGTATAATTTTGCTTGATTAAGGTATGGAGGTTTAACCATACTTTTGGAATAAGCGATGTTATGGTATTTTTCCATAAGGTAATATGTATTTGCTTATGGATTTTATTATGGATGAACTTTTGATGTGATGATGTGTTAATTCATGTTTCCAAGTCCAGTACAAGATTTGTGAAACTAAATTTAAGACTACATCTAGTACGAGATGTAGAGAGACCATGTGCAAATACATGGAATGACATGCATGAATAGCGTAAGACGGCCGCAACATTTCTACACAAGGTGTAACTACATACAGTACGAGATGTAAAGGCCATGTGCACCTAGAAAAATTCATATCATTCATATAGTTTGCATAATTGTTCTATGGATTTATTTAAATACATTGATGATTTTCCTAACGTACTAACGTGTTTGGTGATTTAGATTTTGCCTACTAAAAAAATTTATTTCTCACTAGATTTGTTTCATGTTTGTACCAAAATAATAATGCTAGTTAAGGAGACTACGGTGCTGTAACCAAAAGCAATGTCTTAAGTAACAAATGAACTTTGACTACTTATATATATCTTAGCTTATCAACTTTCATAACTTCTATAATTTATACATTCTAGGATCCGTTTAATTAAAGATAAAATAGTATTTATCCAACGATTCTTAAAATTTAATCCAAATAAACTTTAATATCTAGAATAATTTTTAGGTCGTTACATATCCTCTAAGCAAATATTTTATTGGAATTTATAAGTCACTCCTAATATTTAAAGAACACAAACTCAGAATGATTACACAAATCTTATAGTGGCTATGTTGCATGGATACAGTATCAAATGAAAAAATTTATTGTGAAAAATAAGAACTATAAATACAAACCATTAAATCAAATTTGAATGGTCAAGGAGTTGAGATTAAAAAACAAATCACGTGACTTTTTTCAAGTGGTTATGTAACTACTAACTATTGTTTAACCTTGACCATCTATGTAAGACCCAGATTTATAGTTCTCATTTCTCGTAATAATGAGTTATCACTTGATACACCCTATATATGTGTGTATATAATATAAATTTCATAATAATTTTTTAATAGAATAAAATATATGTAAATTGTGAAAATGGAAGAAATTAACAAACTTCCATCACATATCTAACAAGTAGATGAAAATGGATTTGATACAGCGAGCAAATATGGGAAGCTGAGAACAAGGGGGAAATCCCTAAACTTAACCAAAAAACTAACTTTTTTTGGGGAGGGGGCAATCTAACTAATACCCAAGACATACCTAGTCATACCTCAAACTGCACTTAGTCTCAGTTAGACTTAGAGTCATACCCAAGCATGTCCTTTTAAAATAATTTTCATGAGTAGATGGACTGATTCAATGTTTACACCCGTACCATGATACCTTGCAATGAAGCATGCATGCTTCAGAGGTAGTTGTATTCAGATAGCTTTGCCAAAGAACCAATTCATTTTTATGCTATCAATAAAGAAAATTTGTTATAGGTGTCTTAAATATTTATCCAACCACAACCATAATTGTTTGCCACTCATTTAGTTTATATAAAATTCTCAAAAGAGTACGGAACTCTTACCTATATACATAAGGACCTGCAAACGATTACAAGGAACTCAATGAAAATATCAATTTTGACCGTTTCAAAGCGTAGGGACCAACTTCAAGCTGACATCACCATAAGGTTCTTCTTGTTGTACATCAAGAAGTTCATTATTCTTCAAAACCTGTAATTCAACTTCCACATCAGTCCCAAAAGACAAAATTTACATGTCACAATAAAAGAAAAATTTACATGTCCCAAAAGAAGTTCATTTTTTGAATAAAGCATTATTTTGTAGGACCTAAATTCAAGTATGACATAAAAATATATATGCCTTAATTTTACAATCAAATTGACTACACATTTTTCTAGCAAATATTAGCAGAACCAAATCTGTAAGCAGGGTTTAAAGCTATAATTATGTTGATCACAAAAAACATAATCATCCAAAATTAATAGGTAGACAGATATAAATATAGGAATTCTATATAGTGAGAAAGCAACTTTTATACGATAGCGAGAGCAATAAAACTTAATACAACTATATTAAAGGTTAATTAAAGGAACATTAAAAACATACACACACAAACCAAAAATATTCAGATTCTTTGGACATAATTGAGGGTCTTTTACACAGATGGAAATGTTTCAGAACTCAACCCACCAATACTTCAAAGAACATACGAGCGGCAATATTTTTAGTTTTCCCTTTCAAGATCTTGTTTAAACTGAGATCTCCAGCAGGTTCCTCCAAAATTGGGGAGATTGAAGAAAGTCTTTCAAAATATTGAGCCGCATGCCTGGAATTACAATACTGGCAATGTTCAGACACTATATAACTACAAAGAAGAAGCAGAAAGTACTATGAAGAAACAAAAGGACATAAAAAACTTATACATGGTGTGAATTAACACATTCTATCTTCTGGGAAAACATACAACATAAAGAAAATGGTTTTAATTGCTATGATTTATTTAAGGATTTCCTCACCTATCACCATATCAATCCTCTAGTTATATACATTTACCAAAAAATAATTATCACACTATTTTCATACTTAGTCTTGTTAGTTATCTGAAATTTAATTCCACTCTAAATGAATAATCTCTTTTCAGGCCCAAGGAAGAGGGAAGAAAGTCAGGTAACAGTTTGGAGTAGAGTACCTGGCAAATTCATAATGTGCATGTTCCTAGGCTATATGTGTAAAAAAAACTACTAAAATGATAGGATCATTTCACAAAATGATACTTGAACAGAGTATCCTAAAAGCAAATTTTATTAGGGAATTACTATTAAGTCTAATTTCATTAACTTCAATTGTTGATAAGAAACAATTAAGATCCATAATAGTTGTTCAAATCAAGGGATGAGGGAATAGGGATAACTGCAGAGTGTTGATCACTATCTATTTAGCAATATCATCTGCCTCAGAAAAATGTAGTTTACAAAATATAAACAACTTGAACAAAACCATGCACATTCTATGTTAGTATAGAGGAATGAATAAGTACTTGGTTCTTTCAGACAATGTCTTGTTACTTCCACTTGTACCTTGTGAACCTGAAAAAATTACTTGTGTTATATACTATAATCTGATGGAAATAATAGATATTGGCCATCTAGTATCATCTGAGCACCATATAATACAAGCAATGCCACAATAAATAAGTAAAACATTTCACAGGAAAATCAAACTGAAGATGGCCTTGAGAGAGAACCTACTGGCTGGTGTGGTGCTGTCCAATTTCAGAAACCAAAACTCCTACAAAAACAAGTTTGACAAGCTATCAGATGCATTCAATGCAACCATTTTAAGAGCATTAAAGGTAGGATAACTAGCAGCAAATTTTCTTCTCCCCATTCCCCAACAAGAATGGAAACCACAGATGGTAAAAATAGACTAGATAGACAGCGAGAGAGAGAGAGAGGGATCGAAGAACTCCAAGAATAACTAAAATAGTTACTCACCATTCATTTTCTTGAAATTTAATGGTTAAAGATTAGTTAGTTGGTTGTATGCTATTGCTACTAGTTTGAAGAATATGATCAGAAGAGAACTTGTCACACAAGTATTTCAACAAAAATGAGCATTAAGTCCTAAACCATTTAAAACTGATGATTGAAGCACTTGACTATCAGAAAGACTCAACATCATGTTGCATACATATATAACAATATCTATCATAAGTTACATTTATCCTCCTCAAATTCATTCTACCAAAAAAGTAATCAGAATAGACACATTGTACTGAAAGGAAATGGGATGTGATTAATCAAGAGACTATAAGAAAGCATTCATAACAAAACCTAAAAGCTTACATCTGTTTTATCAGAACTCATCAAGTCATGAGTATCTGAATCTGGTGTTTGCATTGCTTCCGATCCATGAACTCCAGGTGACACTGCATAATCTAGTGTATGCATTCTCTCAGATGCAATATTTGTACTCAAAGAAGTAATGGATATGTTATGAGATGAAGGCATATTGAAGTAATCTCTTCTATTAGGGCTCGTATAATCATCTTCATTTGGTGCTTGGACGGTGGCAGGGGGGGTGACAGCAACATTTCGATTGTGTTCAACTTCCATATCAGTAACAGGAGAAGTAGCAGCTATTGGCTCTTCATGGGGATGGTCAGTAGCAGCTATTGGCTCTTCAGGGGGTTGGTTAGTAGCAGCTAACGATTTTTCGGGGGGTTCATTAGTAGCAGCTAATGATTCTTCAGGGGGTTCGTTAGTTGGAGAAAGAGTTTCACCCATCCTAATATCTGCATGATCTTCCTCAAAGATGACCAAATGAGGTCTTGAACGTACATATTCACTTTTGGATATGTCCAAAAGATCCTTGCCAATCCCTGAACACAGCCATAAGTTTTCAAATCACATTTTGAAAAGAGTTACATGGTACAACAATCTACAAACTAAAAGATAGAGATCAGCCTACCAGTTAACAAGGGCTGGTCAAAAATGTGTTCTTTTCTTCGACTATTGTTCAATTTCCAGGTACCCAAACTAGATGAAGGAACATCCCTTCTTTTCCGCAGTATATCACGAGTGTTATTAAGTGCACTCCTCATGAATCTAAAAAGTCACATCTACATATGAGTAACAAGAATAGAAAGAACAAGAGGAACTTATAACTATACAGGTAAGAACAATAAGTTGCATGAGGAGAAAGCATTCAACAAAAATCTTAAATTATTACCCATTTGTTAACACTATGGGTTCATCAAAGAATTGCTTTCTTTTTCTTCCCCTCCGTTGTGGCTGCTGTATGGGTGGACTTTCACGGAGAGCAAAATCAGGAACATTAATCTCTGAAACAGTGTAAGGAAGACAAAAGTAAAGTTTCATATCTAGGATCTATATACTATGCAAGAGACACAGACAGGCATATGCACTAACCATCATGAGGTTGTGCACCTGAGGCACCTCCTTGAGAGGTAGGTGGAGTTAGTGGATTCATAGGAGATGGCACAGACATCCTAAAATTCAAATCACGCATCATCCCAGGAACATGATCCTTTTCATTTGTAGTTTGGTCAAGACCTCTGTTTGGTTCAGCAACATCATTATCCTCATGATTTGAAAACACCAGAGGGTTTTCTACATTATCATCATTGTTGGCATCTCGACCAACCTCGACTTGGGTTTCCTGTGAAGGACTGTGAACACTGGGATACCCACCAGTATGCTGAAATACTTGAATATTATCATTGTTGGCAGTGCGACGAAGAAGCTCGAATGGCTCAGGTTGGATTGCCTGTGAAGGACTGTGAACACTAGGACCTGACCCACCAGTGTGCTGGATAATTGGTGATTCTCTTGGGGTACTTGGACCGTGATATTCAGCACCCACAGCATTGCTCAATGGAGATTGGGGGATAATGCTGTGGGAACAAACACATGTTATCCTATTGGTTCATAAGCCCCAAAAAAGAAAGAAAAAAATAAATGTAAGGCAAGCTTACTCCTCCTCCATTGGTACAGTCCCCCCAGAATCAGGCAGCACTTCTGTACGCGAAGAATCCATTATTATATCCTAAGTGCAAAAACCGGTAAAGTAAATGAAACAAATTTACAAATCCAGAACAACATTATTCAAAAGAATGGCAGGAGTTACACATAGTAATATCAAGGGAATAAGGGTGCACCTCATCAAAAGATACAGCTACATACTCATCCATTGTCACAGGAATTAGATCTGCACATAGAGAAGTGTTAAAAAAATCCTAGACTTTCATGTGCTCACAAAAACTTTTCAAAACGCATGCAACAAGTGCATAATTAAATTAGTCCCTGAAAGATACAGTGTATCATACGAATATCTGAAAAAATAGAAACAACAGCACTCAAGGTCCCCAAATGTGCATTTCTTTGATCAAATGAGTCCCCACATCAGTAACCTTCCATTCATCAACAAAACACACATACAGGGACTAACTCAAGGACTAGAAACATATTTAGTCAGTGAAACACCATTTTGGCCCTAAAAGATTTGCATTAATCACAATAGAGCCCAAAAGACAAAAATTATTGTATTGATAAAAAAATCAATAAATTTAGTCTTTTCCATAGACTAAATTGATCAAATTTTTCATCTTTCAGATTCCGAAACAACGATTTCCATCTTTCTAGGACTAGCCATAACTTAAAACCTCCAGGGACTAACTTAAGTAATTATTCCAACCAACACAAATACAAATTATACAATCATATAACCTGTCAGCGTGATGTCTTCTGGATTCCTCATGTGAAGATCCTCAACCCTGAGACACACACAATCATCCATCCACACTTGTAATACAAATTACATACTAAAAAATAAAAATAACGAAGGCTTAATTGCACATTTACCACCCAACATTCATTATTCTGCAAATTTTACCAACTAAGTTTTCAATTTTTGCGCATTTTACAGACCTTGACATGTCACTAAAATGTCATAAAATGTGCAAAAATTGAAAACCTGAATGATTAAATTTGTGAGAAAACAAACTTGGGTGATAAAATGCACGGAAATTGAAAAATTAAGTGGTAAAATTCGAGGAAAAAACTTGGATGATAAAACTCGTGAAATGATGAAAATTAGGTGACAAAATGTGCAACCAAGGCAATAAAGAAGTGACATTACAAGTTGTACTCTATTTGGTCGTCTATGTTTTGCGCATCAAGGTCGAATGTTCCGGGGAGAGTCACCGATTGAAATGGTGCCGGCCTGGCCTCCTCCGGCTGGGCGAACTGAAGCGTGGCGAACGCCTTGTGGAGACCGGTGAGTGCGTCCTTGCAGTCATGGTGAAGGTATTCCACTTTCTTGGAGTATATCCTTACGATGCCGAGGAGAAGGTGCCCCGACATTCGCAACGCGATGGGGACGCCGGGGTCCATGATTCGCACTATAGTGAAACAACACAAGGAAGCAAGATTTTGTAATTGAGAACAAATAAAAACGATATTTGAAACAATGTGGCGTGGGTGGGTTCGAATCGCTCCCACGAAAACTAACAAATTAACAATTAACATTTGTCTTTTCGGAAAATGAAGAAAGACGGTGTTTGAAACAACGTGGAGTTTTACTTACGAACGGTGGAGGGGATGTCGGTGGCGGTGTAGTGCGACTTCTTGAGGCGGTGTTGGAGGTGAGCAGCGATCCACACTGTGGAGAGTGGGCCCTTTCGCGCCAAAAAGGTTTGAGAATAAAACATGTTTTTGTTCTTCTTCTCCTTCTTCTTCGAGTTCTCTGAGGTTTTTTGATGGGACGAGGATGCAGTGGCGGATCCAGAAAATTAATGAAGGGGGGGCACTACTACCACTTGACTTTGTAAAAAAAAGAACCTAAATACCTTTATATCCTAAAAAATGGCAAATGAAAAAAATGAATCAATATATACCCAAAATATCAAAGTACTGCTGTTCCAAATATGTCTATTTTATTGTCCAACAAAATAATATCCACAAATTCTGAGAGACCATGACATAAGTTAGTGGATTTGGATTTTCAGCTGTCACATGGAATCATAGGAGAGAAAAAAATAAGTTAGTGGATACCATCCGTTCTTATGTTGTGGGCACCAAACTTGTTTCTTTCTCTCTCCAATTGATCTCAAGTAGTAACAGAAACAATGGGTGCATGCTCAAAATTGCACAATTGATCTCAAGCAGTAACCAAACGTCGAACAAAACATTATCAAGTTGAATTGGAACCTATGCATATCAAATGGAATGATTAACGTGCAATCACAAACTAATGCTTATTTCATGGCCAGCCTTATATAGAAAGTATCAAACACAAAAAGAAATGTTATCACAAATCACAAACTCTACTCCAAAACTAAAGCCAGCATTAAAAAGGATACAAAATCCAGCTTCTGTGAGACATATTTTCAGCACCCATGACTTTTTGCCAGTGTATCAAAGAACATTTCAAGTGGAAAGATAAACAATATTAAGAAAACCAATGAACAAATGAAAAGAACATTTTTGCCAGTGCTCAATATTTAAACAATTGACGCTGTGACCTTGTGATCATCCCCTCCTGTAATGAAAAGACGTGCCTTATTTCCAATATTTAAACAATTGACGCTTGCTGAATGAGCCACAAATTCCTCTGTAGTTTATTGGCTTAGGAATTCACATTATCAAATACAGTCAACAACAGATTGAAGAGGTAAATAAATAAATCAAGACCCCACAAATTAAAAAAACACCCATTAAGCTAAAACATCAAAATTTTATATCTTTCAATATGCCATTAACAGAAGATCAGACAGAGAAACAAGAATGTGTGCAAATAAGGGAGGGGAAAAAAACCTTGAAAATTCCCTTTAACTTCTGCAACAATTTCTTAGCAACCAATTGGAACAAAAATGTTAAAAAAATTCCCTTTATCAGACAGAGTGGTATTTTTCTGCAGCGCAATATATATCAGCTATTACTCAGATTTCAGAAATCTATAGCGCAATATACCTGTCTGAGATGGAGCCATGGAGGCTGTAGCCGTGAACCCCTGATGACGGAGTCTCTTCCAGAAGCCGTGATTTCGAGTCTCTTCCAGAAATCCTTCCCGCGGTGAGACCGTGAACCCGTGATGACGGATTTCCTTCCGTAGCCGTGAGCCCGTGACGGAGGCCGGCCTGCGGTGACGCCGGACAGGAGAAGCAGTTGCGTGACTGCGTCGGAGAAGGGGGGAACAAGAGAAGGACTGAGATGGAGAAGGAGAGAAGGAGAGAGCCAGAGAGGTAAGGCCGTAAGGGATGGATTAGGATTTCGGAGAGGACGAGGACGAGGGGCTGAGGTTTGTTTGGTTAGGGTTAATGAGATTGG
Organism: Glycine tomentella; assembly: GCA_007407185.1. Taxonomy (NCBI): domain Eukaryota; kingdom Viridiplantae; phylum Streptophyta; class Magnoliopsida; order Fabales; family Fabaceae; genus Glycine; species Glycine tomentella. Next base: position 271,033 of record PYAF01005464.1, read on the forward strand.
AGGGAGGGATGGATTGGGGAAGGTGTTTTAATGTGAAAAAACATTTGGCGCGCGGGCGGGAAACTATGTTAAAGAGGTACATGAACACCTGGACGCTGGAGCACACCAAATATTTCGTTTGGAACGGCTGAAAGTCGTAGAATGAAAAGAAAGGACAGGTTGATTTTAAAAAAATTATGGGTCTCATACTTTCATTACATATATATTAAAAAAAAAATCTTTTTATCTGGACAGAAAACTATATAGATAAATATGAAAAGTATTATTATGTCATTTATAGTAATAAAGTATACAAACAAAATTATTCAATCACAGTTTTATTTTAAGATATTTATGCCATTTTTTAAATAAACAAAATATATGATTAATTGATGTTGATAGTGAAAAACTGTTTTAAACTTCAGTGATAAACCTACAAGGTTTTTTTAATAAAAACCTACAAGGTTTTTTCAGTAAAAAATGACTTTTCACAATAACTCTAATAAACAAATATTTTTATTTGTGAAATTTAGAACCAGTTATCGATTGTGAGTTTTTTTTATTAAAACTAAGAACGTTATATTTTCAACTTAATACTATAAGTTAAAATCTCAATTCAATTGTGATCGAGTTATTAATTAGTAAACCTCAAAA
>PYAF01005464.1:271765-287708 GCA_007407185.1 Glycine tomentella
ACCTACAAGGTTTTTTCAGTAAAAAATGACTTTTCACAATAACTCTAATAAACAAATATTTTTATTTGTGAAATTTAGAACCAGTTATCGATTGTGAGTTTTTTTTATTAAAACTAAGAACGTTATATTTTCAACTTAATACTATAAGTTAAAATCTCAATTCAATTGTGATCGAGTTATTAATTAGTAAACCTCAAAATTTTTAAGTTATTAGTTATTATGTAATATAAGATTTTCATTTTATTCAATTTGCAAAATGAATTGAACGAATAACAATTTTAACTTGGTTAGTTTTAAGTATAAAATAAAATATAACATTGTGATTTTCTTAATTCATAATTAGTCATTTGAAAAAAAATTATAGATAAGAATAAAAAATAGATATTAAAAGATTTACCATAACACATATAATAGTTATATCCTCTCTAAGTGATTTTAATTAAATTGTAAGAAAAATCAAATTTATTTTATGTTATTGGAAAATAAATTTAAATAAAGTGAATGACATTTTTATGTTGTTTGTGAGAGGTGGATTAAGTTGAATTAAAGCTTTGATTTGAGCCATGAAATTTAGTGAGACGGGTTCATCCCCTATGTCCTTCCCTGCTTTATGGGTAACCTATACCAAAAGAGAGACACTTTCATTTTCTCTTATAAATCCTAAGTTCTATCCTCACATCTTTTCTCTCAGCTTTTTTTTTTCTCTGATGATCACCTCCACCCACATATGAACTTGCTCTCTCAAGAAGGGGACTTAATTCCTCTTCAAGACAAGATGTTCTCCTTTCTTTCCTTAAGCTTATGACCTCATTGTTAAATGATGATTTCTTTTTCATTTTCTTTTTTTACTTTTCGTGAGATGACCCATATATAATAATTTTTAATTTTTACTAATTTCGTAAAATAAAGTTTCAATATGTTGTATTAAATATTTTAGAAACCAAAATGGCGTTTAACTCTATTTGCAAATGTGTCACTTGAAAAAGTCTTATCACACTATTAATTTGCTATAATAACTAGCTATTTAATAACATTTGATAAAAAGGATAATGTAACATTATTATTTAATTATAAATTTGTAGACTTTCATAATAATAATTAAAATTATACTACTGATAATTTGTAAATAAATAATAGTATGAAATTATTTTATATTGTTACTATATAAGCATTAAACTCATAACATTTTAAGTAAAATTTGTTTAGCTAATTAATAATATTTTACAAAAATTTCGGATGGAAACCAAATAAGGCCCAAAATACTTTTTGCGTAACTTAGTTTTGTTAGGTTAACTTCAAATAAAAGAGTCACCAATTACGATCTTGCCAGGGCCAATCGATTTGGGGAATGGGAAGTTTGAATTTATGGCTGATTTTGATTTAAGCTGTGCTTTCGTTTTGATTACCAACCATGAATCATATATAGCTCTTCCAATGGTTGGTGTTCATCTATACATCTATACATAGATATAAAAGAATGTTGATTTTGCTGAGCAGCTCTCAGCTATGGAGCACACAAGTCCTTCTCACAAAAATTCTCAGCTTCGGATAAAACGTGTCACGCTAACAGAGTCTCTCAGCTTCTTCATCCAGAGCAGGAACCATAAGCGAACCACCACCAGAAGCCGAAGCCACGCACGAAGCGTAAAAAAAAAAAAAAATTAAAATTTCAGCTTCATCCTCCAACTCTTCTTCCTTCATCATACGCTCAGTCTCTCTCTCTCCCACGTCGCAAATGCTGACATTTCCGCTGAATCCTCACCTAATCTTCTTCCTTCACACGGTTAATCTTCTCTTTCTCTGTTTTTCATTGCGCTTTTGTTATGTGGGTATTTTTTTTTTTCTTCAGATGGAATTGGGCGTAGTTTAATGGAAGGGATGAAGCAGCTTGCGTACAACACTGCGGTGAAGCTCATTCTGGCTGCACTCGAACGCAACTTGCTCCCTGACTTTGTCACTAGGAGATATGGTCGCTTCATGGTGGCTAATATCCTTCGCTCTGGCTACAAATCATTCTCCGAACTTCAACTTTCCGATCTCGTTCACTTTGCGCATTGTACTCTCTCTCTCTCTCTCTCTCTCTCTCTCTCTCTATTACCTTCTTAACTCAACATCAAAACAATATTAATTCTTATCAATTTCATGTCTGCAACTCTTTCAGCTCTACAACATATGCCCATAGCAATCAACACTGATGAGACAAATTCTCAACTTTATGAATAGCCAACCGCTTTCTTCAAGTTGGTGCTCGGAAACAAACTCAATTACAGGTACTTTTAAAAAAATTGCTCACACTGAAAAATTAATTTTACCCTTAAGCTATGAATTAGTTTTATCAGTTTCCCATGAAATTTCAGTTTTTTTTGGTTTAACTGTATTATTTTCCAGCTAGAATTCTTCTAAGATTTTCTCCTTTTGTGTCTACATTTAAATTTTATGGAAAAGAAAGACCGTCGAACTTAAAGTTGCCTATTAAAACAGATCAAGATACACTAAGAGAAGGATACGGGTAAGCTTGTTATGTAAGCTAAAAATGGTGGGAGTGTCTTTTGTTTTCTCATATTCCAGGAGCTTGTTGCCTTGCCATAATGTCTCCATTGCTGTTGTAACATAAGAAATGAGCCTTCCCTCCTTATTTTTTCCTATTAAATTTCAATTGTTTTCCTAACTCCATTTTAAAATTTAATGGCCATCCCTCTTATCTTTGAGATTATTTTTATTATATGATATCATCACACATTTTTGAGCATTTTTTAAAACTTTCATGTGATTTGACCTAGCTATAAGAGTGAAATCATGATTAATGCAGTACTGGGTTGCTTGCTTATATTTGGCACTCTTATGAAACCTTTTCCTAGCAATAGCTAAATGAGCTTATATCATTTGCTGCATGTTCAACTCTATTGAAACTATTGTGAATATGAGAAATGTTTTTACCATACTTAGATATTTTTGAAGCTTCCCTTGTGAATATGAATTTCTTTATTATTATTGGGAAAAAGGTTTTGCCTTCCTGCCCTATCATCTCTTTTCTCAATTTCTTTATTTCTGTGTCAGAATTTTAATGTTGTTAATCCAAATATTGCAAGATTCATCCGGTCAGTGTCAGAGGAAGATGACATGAATCCATCTTGGGAACAAAGGCTGGTGAAGCGTTATTATGACAAGCTTTTTAAGGAGTATCCTTCGCAAACATGTTCTGTTTTTATACTAATATTATTTACACTGTAGGAGTGATAGTTCCTTTTATTTATTTATGTTACGTAATATTGGCATTTGGTTAATTTGTTGGTAAGGAAATGTGGACAATGCTCATGTAAGAGATTCATAGATTTCTATATATTATATTTTGCATTCCATTTACCCAATTTGGTCCCTCTGCCACAGAGCATTTTATCTAAAATATAGCTTATATGAAAGGATATAAGAAGTTATTATTGACATTGCTTCTGATTCGTACCAATATAGGAATGACATTTGTGGAGTGGAGTCTAACTACCTACCTGCAAATTTCTTGTATAATCTCTATATATATTTGTATCTTAATCCTTTCAAGATACTGCCTAGCTGACATATCACAGTACAAGAGTGGTAAGGTAATTATTTATTCATTACTTATAGAATATTTTCTTGTGGGGTTGTGAAATATTGCTATCTTTTATACTTATTCTTGTGACTGAAACCCTATGTTGGTCTTCAAGAGATATGGTCAGTATCAATTGAGCCCTTGACAATTTTTTCACATCAGTTTACCTCCTGATAGTTAATATTGCCATTCTGTATTTTTCCAGATGTAGCAAAGTGTACAAAAGGAATCAATCTGTTGAGGGCTTGAATGATGCTGACCTTTCTCTTTGGACATTCAAAACAATGGTTTAATCTATTTTTATTCTGGAAATGAATCCATCATTTCACTGCTTGACCGGAAGGTAAGATAAATTACAATATTCCTCAAGAGGCACTTCATTTTTGGCTTTACTAACTATGCAGTCCCCCCTGTGGGCCTAATTATAGGTTTTGAAAGTGGAAGAAGAAAGTTTAGTACCAGCAAATCCTTTTCCACACACAAAACTCCACCAAATTCATCCACTGGCTCACTCACAACTCACCTCTCAACCAATTTTGGGGAATGAAGAAGAGTCACTTGCCCTCTCAAATGACTTTCAGAGAAGATGAACAGGTAAAAAAAAAAAAAACATGCCTTTACCCTCTTCCTGTATCTTTACTCATATGTCCCTCTGTTTCTCTTCATTCTCCATTACTCTCTTCTTTTCTCTTGGTTCTTACTAATCTTTGCTTCACTTTCCCCTCGGTACTCATCCTCTCGAGACACCGGCGATGGATATTGGACTGAACATGACTTTCGCATCATAGGAACCTTGGTTACAAGTAAGGTTTGTAGGTTTTATGTTTCCCTATTTTCTTGATTTGGAGATATACTCATGGTTCTCTGTTTCATTTTGTTTTGGACCTCACTTTCCTTGCAACTGATACACCTTCTGCCCTCTGCTTCACCGGTGCTGGATATACTCATCTTTGCTGCCTTTGTTATAGGCAAGGTTTTTACCCATTTTCTTTTTTAGTTTCACTCAATTTCGTTTTTTAATTTTTTTTTTCCGGATTTGGAGATATATGGAAATCAAAATTTTTTTGGGGGTGTGTATGTGTTTGCATGTTTATGAAGGTTTGGTTTTTTATGGAATATAGCTTTCCATTTTCTTTTTAATTTACTTCTCCCATTTTGGTTTTTAAATTTTTTTTTCCAGATTTGGAGATATAAATCTAAAGAACTGTTTGTATGAGTGTATCCATATAACTTTCCATTTTCTTTTTTGCTTTCACTCATTTTCATCTTTTTTTCGGATTTTGAGATATAAATCAAAATAACTGTTTGTGTGGGTGTGTTCCATATAGCTTTACATTTTTTTTTACTTTCACCCATTTTTCGTTTTTTTCTAGATTTTGAGATATATATATATATATATATATATATATATATATATATCAAAAGAATTGTTTGTATGGGTGTGTATGTGTTTGCATGTTTAGGACTGTTTTATGGGTGTGTATGTGTTATTGAGAATAAAATGTTGCTTCTAAGATTGTGTTTGCATGTTTAGGACTGTTTTGATTTTTATGGAATATAGCTCTCCATTTTATTTTTTATTTTCACCATTTTATTAAACATTAGTTTGTGATAATGTTATTTTTTTAATATGATTTGTATCTACATTTTTTATGCATTTAGGATGGCATCATCAAGTAGCTCGTCATTCACAAATTGGTTTAAGACTTTAAGCCATTTTTGGCGTTGATTTGTCTTGAAGAGGTAGATAAAATAAACTTATATATGCATTTTCACAACAAATTTATGTATTTGTACTGATATGTTTTTATATTTTTTTTCTTAAATTTTTCTTAAATGAGTAGGATACAATCAAGATTGATTCCAATTTCCTCTCATTACAAAGAACATATATGTGATGATGAAATTTATGTCATAGATCCCACAACAACTTTCTTCATATGTGATGATGAAATTTATGTCATAGATCCTACAATTAACTAATTAACCTCTATGGCAAAGTTGAGAATGTCCCTACCCCTGCCATTGCCATTGAATACTGGAGGCTTCCCATGGATGCTACTCTCAAGGATGTTGTCACTGTGATTCGCGCTGATCAGGCTCAGCACCGGGATGTTAACCACTTTGCTTCTGTAAGTGTCTTTTTCGTAGCATAATCGTCACCAGAAGACTATTATGAACACATTCTTTAATCCACTTTTTTATTTGTTGGACTTTTAATTTATTGAAAACTATAAAATCAAAAAAAGGGTTCATTAAATGTGACCTGAGAAACACTTTCAATAATTTCTACTAATAAGAAAAAGTGTATTCTTATTTTCTTAGCATTTTCATCTACACTATCATCAAACACTTCTAATTTTTTACCTACATTGGGTTTGTTTCACTTTGTTTTGATTCTGAATGCTGTGTGTTCTTCTTCGTGCAGGATATTCACCATCAGGGGAAGGAATTAAAAGAGGCTCCAGCTCCTATTGGTTATCACTGAGTCAGTGTTGTAAATTTTTAACAAAATGATATGTAGCCTTTGTTGTCTAGACTTTCTATTTGTACCTGAAGGTTCAATAAAATTTATTTTCAGTGTGCACTTTAAAACCAGAAATTTCAGTGATCAATGGACAATAGTAGGTGATACTTTGGTGACATCATAAACCCAATTTGTACTTCACTTGCAACCCTTACCCATTTCATAAGATCACAAAGGGGAGCAGGAAATAAGCAATAAATCCACCTATCTTCTATAGTGAGCACAAGTGCACCACCTAGCTTTTGTTATTTCTTATCTGAGCTTATCTGTGTGTTAAGAAAATTATATGAGAAAATAAACATTATTACTAGAAAATCTGATAGCATTTTTAGTTTGCTATTTTGTTATCTCTGTTGTCTAGGTGCTGAAGAGTCTAGGAAGTCTACAATCTTTAAGCAGGCAAGAACTTGCATCTTCTCAACTGCTTGTGAATTATGATAATATATGGTTGTTATTGTTATTTATTTTTCTGTTTATAATATGCAGATAAAACTTTTGTTCCAAACTGGCTTTTGTGAATTATGAATTATGATAGTATAGTGAATCATCCCTCTGTTTTCATGCTGCTGGTTACATATTTGGCATGACTGTTATATTCTAGCCTCAGCTTACTTATTGAAGAGTAATATGGCGTATATCTCAGCCTTAAAGGTTACTCATATGTCCCCACAAATCAGTGCCAAGCACGGGAATCACGTAGTATACATTGATGAAGGTATGCTCCAGTTCCACTTCTGTTAACCAAGATGAAACTCAGATCACATTATCAAAATTCAAGTGGTTAATATACTCACCTTCAATATAGCATACAGAGAACCATACAGGCAGACAATTCTGTGACTGATGCATAACTGGGGCAGAAGTTGATAATGTTAATGTTCAAGGATTTAACCTTCCAGCTTTGCTAAATTTACATTACCTATGTTTTGCCAAAAAATTTTAAAATATTCTATGAAATCTAAAAAAATCCCGCTATTCAATTATTCATTAAACATATGAAACATCTATCTATGTTAGTTCCACTGTTTCCTTTGTAGCAAAGATCTGCATTTTTTTTAGTCAGCACTCACTATTTTCCTTAATCATAACATTTATCACTAATGTATTTTTTTTTATCTCTGTTTGTGGTTCAATTATTTTATGGAAGATACAAGGAAGAAAGTACCAGCTAAAGGGTCAGCTGCCCATAGCAGTGATGGTTGGGCTGGATGCGATAATACCAAAGATGATGGATTTGATGATATCTGTGGAAATGCATCTAATAGTAAAGGTGTCGCTCATAGTGACAAGTCAGGTGCTGCTTGGAGGCTATCTCTACGGTTAGTATCATGCTATACTCTCTAAACTGCACTACTTCAGAACCTGATGAATTTTTAATGTGTTTCTTCTTTATTTGTCTGTGTAGTGGAAAGGGGGAGGGAAGGAGGATGGTTTTTACTTATAAACTATTCAGCATCTTGAGATTTGAATTCATTATTTTAGTTTTATTATGTGTTATTATTTTGATGTTTAATGTCTATGCTATAACTCTGATTTCAAGTACACACTTTTGAACTAAAATGCGACTTGGTATATGTCTTGAACCAGGTTTGACCCTATCTCTATCAGCAGGATCAAAGTTTTGTTGGAAATGACAAGATACAGTACCTCTTGGACTGGTTACATGCAAACCGAGCAGGGGTGTTGTTTAGTATGATGGATGTGACCTGATTGTCAACTATAAGTTTGTTGGTCACTATTAAATTCATGCCCATATGTGCTGGATATGATTATTTTGAGCTTAGTGTTTTGTCTGCAAGTCTTTATTTTTCAACATTCTCCCATCCTCCCTTGTGGGTAATCTTTTCATATGATTTTTTGGGGACTTCTGCATGGTTGGAAACTTAATTTAAATGTACAAATGTTTAAAGAAAGGGCAAATTGTGACACAAAATTTATGATTATTTTTACTGGAATTGTGATGAAAAAGCCCTTTCCTGAGAATGGCTGGCTCTTAATGATTGTTAAGAAAGGCTGGCTCTTAATGATATCCTATCCTATGTTGTTTCTAGCTATCGGCTAAACCAATTAAGAAAAGAATGTTTGACACATTTTTTTTTTTTAAAAGCCCTTTTGTTTGATTGGAGATTGAAGAGGGATATAAGAAACTTTTATTCTTCATAAGGGCAAATACCTTTCTTTTCTTTTTCCCAGTTGGTGGTGGATGTTGCTGAGTTTTGTTTAGGTCCCTCGTCCCTAGCTTCCTTGTATGAAGTGAATCTCAATAAAAGCAACCTAATTGCATGATGTTCTGCCATTCTATTACCTAACTCCAAAACCTTGCAATCATGTGGTCCACCAATGAAAATTATACACACTCTAGAATATTATACACACCTCATATGCACACGTTATTTGTCCTTTTCATTGTCCTGCCATCCAAGTGCGTAAAAAAAAGAATTGAATGTTTTATTTTATATCATTTGTAGCTTTGATTTGGATGGTTAGGATAATATTATAAATATTCTTTTTATTTAAGTCTATGAATCAATTTTTTTTTTAATTTGTCATTAATATTAATGATTTTGGCAGGTCTATTATTTGATCCTACTTATTATTCATCAATCACTTTATTTAAAGTTTTCTTTTAGAATATTAAAGATGTTATTTTTTTTATTTCATCATATAAAATAATGAGTTAATAACAGTAAAACGGTGGCGTGGGTGGGTTTGAATCGCTCCCACGAAAACTAACAAATTAACAACTAACATTGGTCTTTTCGAAAAATGAAGAAAAACAGTGTTTTAAACAGCCTGGAGTTTTACTTACGAACGGTGGAGGGGATGTCAGTGGCGATGTAGTGCGATTTCTTGAGGCGGTGTTGGAGGTGAGCGGCAATCCACACGGTGGAGAGTGGGCCCTTTCGCGCCAAAAAGGTTTGAGAATAAAACATGTTTTTGATGGGACGAGGATGAGGATTAGGATTTCGGGGAGGATGAGGGACTGAGGTTTGTTTGGTTAGGGTTAATGAGATGGGAGGGATGGATTGGGGAATGTATGTTAATGTGAAAAAAATTTGGAGCAAGAAACTATGAATTGCGATATTGAAGAAGCGTGATGTGGCAGAGCTTAGTTTTGGATTCTCAAATTTCGTGTTTTGTTGAAAGGGCCTCACTTCATCCTGTTATTTAGACTAACTGCCATTGGGTTTTTTGACGTTGAAATTTGGAATTGAGGGGGCATTAATTGTAACGTCCATGTGTCCTGCCAAGTTTTTCAAAGACCAGTTTTTTTACCCGTGCGCATACACACTGCTGAAGTTGCGAAGCAAGGAGAAGTAACGAACCAACCTTCTTTTAACAAAGCCGGTTCTCAGCTTCTCCTACGTTCGCAGCTTCGATAAGTTGGTTCTCAGCTTCTCGCAGCTTCGGTAAGCTTCTCCGTGCTTCGGTTTCAGCTTCTTATTTCAGCTTCCTATAACACGTGTCCACCTACCGTACATTGTGAGCTCCTTCATTCAATTGCACCGTTGTAACCCAAGCACCAGAGAGCCAGAATAGAAAGTAGGAAGCGGAAAAAACTTGCGAAAAGCACAGGGACAACTGTGGCACTGCATCCTCACCAACTCTGAGCGTTGAATCCTCACCAACTCTGCTAACTACACATCTCAATTATTGTGTTGTTTGTATCATCCTTCTGAAAGCGTGAAATTTTTCATCTTTCAGATTCCGAAACAACGACTTCCATCTTTCTAGGACTAGCCATAACTTAGAACCTCCAGGGACTAACTTAAGTAATAATTCCAACCAACAATAATACAAATCATCCAATCATATAACCTGTCAGCGTGATGTCTTCTGGATTCCTCATGTGAAGATCCTCAGCCCTGAGACATACACAATCATCCATCCACACTTGTAATACAAATTACATACTAAAAAAAAATAACGAAGGCTTAATTGCACATTTTACCACCCAACATTCATTATTCTGTGCATTTTACCAACTAAGTTTTCAATTTTTGCGCATTTTACAGACCCTGACGTGTCACTGAAAAGTCATAAAATGTGCAAAAATTGAAAACCTGAACGATCAAATTTGTGAGAAAACAAACTTGGGTGATAAAATGCACGGAAATTGAAAAATTGAGTGGTAAAATTCAAGAGAGAAAAAACTTGAATGATAAAACTCGTGAAATGATGAAAATTAGGTGATAAAATGTGCAACCAAGGTTGTACTCTATTTGGTCGTCTATGTTTTGCGCATCGAGGTCGAATGTTCCGAGGAGAGTCATCGATTGAAACGGCGCCCGCCTGGCCTCCTCCGGCTGGGCCAACTGAAGCGTGGCGAACGCCTTGTGGAGACCCGTGAGTGCGTCCTTGCAGTCCTGGTGAAGGTATTCCACTTTCTTGGAGTATATCCTTACGACGCCGAGGAGAAGGTGCCCCGACATTTGCGGCGCGATGGGGACGTTGGGGTCCACGATTCACACTATAGTGAAACGACACAAGGAAGCAATATTTTGTAATTGAGAACAAACAAAAACGGTATTTGAAACAACGGGGCGTGGGTGGGTTCGAATCGCTCCCACGAAAACTAACAAATTAACAACTAACATTGGCCTTTTCGGAAGAAAAACAGTGTTTGAAACGGCGTGGACTTTTACTTACGAACAGTGGAGGGGATGTCGGTGGCGGTGTAGTGCGATTTCTTGAGGCGGTGTTGGAGGTGAGCGGCGATCCACACGGTGGAGAGTGGGCCCTTTCGCGCCAAAAAAGTTTGAGGATAAAACATGTTTTTGTTCTTTTTCTCCTTCTTCTTCGAGTTCTCTGAGTTTTTTTGATGGGACGAGGATGCGGATTAGGATTTCGGGGAGGACGAGGATGAGGGACTGAGGTTTGTTTGGTTAGGGTTAATGAGATGGGAGGGATGGATTGGGGAATTTTGTTAATGTGAAAAAACATTTGGCGCGGGAAACTATGAATTACGATAGTGAAGAGGCGTGATGTGGGAAAGCTTAGTTTTGGATTCTCAGATTTCGTGTTTTGTTGAAAGGGCCTCACTTCATCCTGTTATTTAGACTAACTGCCATTGGGTTTTTTGACGTTGGAATTTGGAATTGGGGTGGCATTAATTGTAACGTGTGCTGCCAAGTTTTTCAAAGACTAGTTTTTTAACCCGTGCGCATACGCACTGCCGAAGCTGCGAAGCAAGGAGAAGTAACGAACCAACGTTCTTTTAAGAAAGTCGGTTCTCAGCTTCTCCTACTTTCGCAGCTACGATAAGTTGGTTCTCAGCTTCTCGCAGCTTCGGTAAGCTTCTCCGTGCTTCGGTTTCAGCTTCTTATTTCAGCTTCCTATAACACGTGTCCACCTACCGCACATTGTAAGCTCCTTCATCCAAGTGCACCGTTGTAACCCAAGCACCAGAGAGCCAGAATGGAAAGCAGGAAGCGGAAAAAACTTGCGAAAAGCACCAGGACAACTGTGGCACTGCATCCTCACCAACTCTGAGCGTTGAATCCTCACCAACTCTGCTAACTACACATCTCAATTACTGTGTTGTCTGTATCATCCTTCTGAAAGCGTGAAATTTTTCATCTTTCAGATTCCTAAACAACGACTTCCATCTTTCTAGGACTAGCCATAACTTAAAACCTCCAGGGACTAACTTAAGTAATAATCCCAACCAACACAAATACAAATCATCCAATCATATAACCTATCAGCGTGATGTCTTCTGGATTCCTCATGTGAAGATCCTCAGCCCTGAGACATACACAATCATCCATCCACACTTGTAATACAAATTACATACTAAAAAAAAATAACGAAGGCTTAATTGCACACTTTACCACCCAACATTCATTATTCTGTGAATTTTACCAACTAAGTTTTTCAATTTTTGCGCATTTTACAGACCCTGACGTGTCACTGATAAGTCATAAAATGTGCAAAAATTGAAAACCTGAAGGATCAAATTTGTGAGAAAACAAACTTGGGTGATAAAATGCACGGGAATTGAAAAATTGAGTGGTAAAATTCAAGAGAGAAAAAACTTGGATGATAAAACTCGTGAAATGATGAAAATTAGGTGATCAAATGTGCAACCAAGGTTGTACTCTATTTGGTCGTCTATGTTTTGCGCATCGAGGTGGAATGTTCCGGGGAGAGTCACCGATTGAAACAGCGCCCGCCTGGCCTCCTCCGACTGGGCCAACTGAAGCGAGGCGAACGCCTTGTGGAGACCCGTGAGTGCGTCCTTGCAGTCCTGGTGAAGGTATTCCACTTTCTTGGAGTATATCCTTACGACGCCAAGGAAAAGGTGCCCCGACATTCGCGGCGCAATGTGGACGTTGGGGTCCACGACTCGCACTATAGTGAAACGACACAAGGAAGCAAGATTTTGTAATTGAGAACAAACAAAAACGGTACTTGAAACAACGGGGCGTGGGTGGGTTCGAATCGCTCCCACGAAAACTAACAAATTAACAACTAACATTGGCCTTTTCGGAAGAAAAACAGTGTTTGAAACAGCGTGGAGTTTTACTTACGAACAGTGGAGGGATGTCGGTGGCGGTGTAGTGCGATTTCTTGAGGCGGTGTTGGAGGTGAGTGGCGATCCACACGGTGGAGAGTGGGCCCTTTCGCGCCAAAAAAGTTTGAGAATAAAACATGTTTTTGTTCTTTTTCTCCTTCTTCTTCGAGTTCTCTGAGTTTTTTTGATGGGACGAGGATGAGGATTAGGATTTCGGGGAGGACGAGGATGAGGGACTGAGGTTTGTTTGGTTAGGGTTAATGAGATGGGAGGGATGGATTGGGGAATTTTGTTAATGTGAAAAAACATTTGGCGCGGGAAACTATGAATTGCGATAGTGAAGAGGCGTGATGTGGGAAAGCTTAGTTTTGGATTCTCAGATTTCGTGTTTTGTTGAAAGGGCCTCACTTCATCCTGTTATTTAGACTAACTGCCATTGGGTTTTTTGACGTTGAAATTTGGAATTGGGGTGGCATTAATTGTAACGTCCATGTGTGCTGCCAAGTTTTTCAAAGACTAGTTTTTTTACCCGTGCGCATACGCACTGCCGAAGCTGCGAAGCAAGGAGAAGTAACGAACCAACGTTCTTTTAAGAAAGCCGGTTCTCAGCTTCTCCTACTTTCGCAGCTACGATAAGTTGGTTCTCAGCTTCTTGCAGCTTCGGTAAGCTTCTCCGTGCTTCGGTTTCAGCTTCTTATTTCAGCTTCCTATAACACGTGTCCACCTACCGCACATTGTAAGCTCCTTCATCCAAGTGCACCGTTGTAACCCAAGCACTAGAGAGCCAGAATGGAAAGCAGGAAGCGGAAAAAACTTGCGAAAAGCACCAGGACAACTGTGGCACTGCATCCTCACCAACTCTGAGCGTTGAATCCTCACCAACTCTGCTAACTACACATCTCAATTACTGTGTTGTCTGTATCATCCTTCTGAAAGCGTGAAAATTTTCATCTTTCAGATTCCGAAACAACGACTTCCATCTTTCTAGGACTAGCCATAACTTAGAACCTCCAGGGACTAACTTAAGTAATAATTCCAACCAACACAAATACAAATCATCGAATCATATAACCTGTCAACGTGATGTCTTCTAGATTCCTCATGTGAAGATCCTCAGCCCTCAGACATACACAATCATCCATCTACACTTGTAATACAAATTATGTAACACCCCGTGTGCACCCGGTGTATTATCATTGTGATTATATCAGATTAGCGCTTAATCACTTAATTAAAAACTTTGCGGAAGCATAAATCAAAACCGTATCTCTTGATTACATTATGTATGGAACATATAACATCTCATCACAGACAACACAGGCCCCTGTTTGTCCAGAATAACAAAACCATAGGCAGATAAACAAAACATCTCAACAGATATAACCAAGAGGAAACATCAACAACATATCATAGATGGTTATGTACATAAATACATCAGTATCAAAACCACACCCGTGGTTATACAAAAGAATGAGTCAACACTGGCCTTGGCCTCAAGGACCACTTCCTTACATGAGGGTATACAAAACTATACAGAGCATATACAAATATATCATGTGTGCAGACACACACCTTCCCTCTACAGGGGTACAAAACAACCATCAACCAAAATGAGCTACCCAGCTCCTCTTCAGCTGTCCACAGCCAGGCAAACAATGTCTCTACTAGGGCCTCCCACCCTGAGACTGCTCCTCTCTGCCAGAAGCGTCACCTGTAACAACATAAACCCCACACGGGGTGAGATATATATCTCAGTAAGCTCAGGGTCCTTGGAGGCATCTCCTCCACCCTGGCTCACTTTCCATGACACAAACATAGGGCATCACAATCACACTGGCCTCCCGGCCCTCATAATAATACAAGCAAGTCATCTAGCTCTAATGTAAGGTGGATCCAATCAACATCAAACCTCAGTGTGAAACCGGAATTCACACTCGTGCCATCCCATCGGGAGCTATTTCTTACGCATGGACGCATGTATATGGTACCTCCGAGATTAGGCTTCAACCGCGACAGGACACACCTATCTCTTGGTCTTAAGGGATCATCATCACCCTGGGATCATCATCACCCATGAGCAAACCAACTAGGAGGAAACCATCTCCTAGGGAGGTCCATATCTATCTAACTGGCCAGAAGATCTAACAACAGGCATCATACATATCTCAAGCACAGATACAAGCATACATATTATTATGAGTAATGCAACAACCATCAATGCATGCATCATGAATGCAACCATCACTCCCTCGGAGTATGGTGGAACACAGCAGGTGGGAAATATCCCCAAGGGACCAAGAACTTACCTGGCAAAGCCGTGCTCTGCAGTTCTCTCCCTGCTCTGTGGTCTACGCCACTGACACCCGCGGTGTCACGCCCTATACAAGGCATACAAGCACATATCAATCACCATCCTATCCGTACAATGCATTTATTTCTAGCAAAACATACGGAAAAGCATAAATTGCTGCATAAAATTCTGTAGATTTTACACCCACTTGGAAAAATTACAAATCCTTGTGGGAAGCTCCTAAAATCACGAGAATTTAGAGGCATCAAGATTTATCTCTTATCTTTTAAACAAAACTGGTTTCATCGAAAACCATGAACCACAGCCTCTGCAGTGAACCAAAAACCAGAACTGTCACGCACTAAAATAGTGCTGACAGCAACATACCAACTCAAACAACCATCTTTAAATGACAACCCCCACTAGGTTACTCGTCCAAATGAGCTGATATTTTGCAGGCATGAAGTTCACATACCCATCTGCAAAATAGACCTCTGCAGCAGAAAAATCTGCTAAAAATAGAGTATAACAGCCTGTTATAACTCTGCACCACAATTTCTAGGAGTCTCCAAAAATAGCACGAAAATTCCAGAATGAACCTAATTCTCTTAGCTTTCAAACGGCACTGGTTTCATACCGTTTGGACACCGATAGCTCCTGCTATGGACAAAACACCAGAACTGCCCAAATAGGTTTTCTTGGCTGTCAAGAACATGTATGCATAATTTATGCATAGAACACCATTTTAACTTAAAATCAACTTCTACACACTCCAAATCATACTTTAAAACTGTCTCACCCTCCTAAAACTCAGCATTCATCAATCTCACTCCAAACCCTAACCCTAACCTCAAGAATCAAGGAGAAATAGGAGGAGATTTCAAACCTTAGAGTTCAATAGACCAAAATGAAGGGTAGACCAGCACTCTATGGCTTCCAATCGCGGTTCAGCGGCGCCGAACGAAAATGGGCAGATTCAAAACCCACTCTTCTCTTCAAATCATCAACACCCAAGCTCAAACG
>PYAF01005464.1:312691-339054 GCA_007407185.1 Glycine tomentella
GAAAGGAACTTTCAATCCAACAGAAAAATTTTAAGAAAACATTATCTAGTTAAAAATTATAAAATGATATAATAATTATCAAAGTTATATTGATGTAATTTGATGTTTTCTATGTATATATTAGTTTATGTAAATTTTTAAAATTATAATAAAATAAGAAAAAAAATTATATTTAATAATTTATTATTTTATATTAAAATAAAATTGTATAATAAAATAAATCCATGTGAAATTAAATATTAAATATTTTATTTTAATTTAAAATTTATAATTCAAAAAATTAATAACTATTTACTAATGATACGTGTAAAATAGTATTTATAAAATTAAATAAACAAAGCAAGTATTTTAGTGGCTTATTAATAAAAGGTTACATTTCAACACCTACCAAGATATTTTTTATTTTTCACTTTATTCAACTATTTGTCACATAAGCATCATGTTAACATCCTATGCAAACACAAAACATCATATCATCGGTCAACTGACAAAAGGATCAAAATTATCAAAATTGTTTATCCTAAAAAAAAGGGAAACTAAATATTTTGATTTAGAAAATAGGGGACCAAAATTGTAAATTTGAAATTATAAGGGAACAAAATTACAATTTACCCTAGAATATATATGTTAAATTAGTTTTTCAGTCCTCTATATTTTTTTAGATTCAATTTGGTCCAATAATTTTTAAATTGATTCAATTTGATCATCTTGTCTAAATTAAGCAAACGGTGATAGAAAATTTAAAATCACTTAGTGACGTTTTTAAACCATCACAAAATGCAATTTCTTAACACTAATAATGTCTAATCAATTTTGATGATAGGACCAAATTGAACCTAAAAAAATTAGATTACAAAAAAATTAATTTAACCTAAAATATACAAAAAAAATAATACTATAAATGTATATTAATATTATATATATATATATATAAACTATCAAAAATGCTTTGTTAATACATATAATTTCTCTTTAATTTCTTTTTATCTCTCTTTTCTAATCAATCATATTACCTTGTCAACTTATATTGTAATTTCCATATATCATTTTCTTTCTGAATTAGGTTAGTTTGGTTTTAGTTGTGTAATTTTTTTCTGAAAAATTTGAATCAACTCAAACCAAAAATTAAAAATTATTTGGCTCGAATATTATTTTCCCACAAATCTGATTCAAATAGACCAATGAATATCCATAACCTACTTACCTACCTATCTCTCTATGTGAGAGAAGTATTTATTTAATGAGACGAGTAAAACTGTATCCAAACAAAAATAATTAATTTTGGTCTAATCGATTTAATCAAACTAGTTCAATCGATTAGGTCACCAGTTTAATCATAGAATCGATCGCGTCAAATTGGTTGCATCGAATCAACTGCATGATCGATGCAATGAGCAATCCGACCAAACTTTCAAATCAATTTGCATTTTAAAACTACATGAGTAATCATTAAGGTTGGCCTAGTAAAAGAAGATGATAAATGCATGAGAAATTAGATTCAATTTTTGTTACTGTGATGTAATAAAAAAAACATACATAGGTGGTAAAGATTAAAATTATTTAATGATCACTTGACTTTGTAGTTTAATCATATTCATTCATTATATGATTTAGATTTGTTCCTCTCATTCTCTCATGCAAGCCCTCCTCCCACTTTATATATATATATATGGAAAAATGTACATGATTTTTTAAATAATCATGTATTAACTATATTTTAATTTTGACCGTCCATATATTTGTATGATCTAGATTTTTAGTTTTTATTTTTCACAATAAAAAATATTTAATTCGTTAAAATTTATGTATAAAAATTAAATTTTAAAAATTAAATGATATCATTTATCTTAATATTTAGGCTTATTAAATTTTTTAAAATAAAAATGCATTAATTTTTAATTTTATAATTAATATCTGTTATATTTTTGAAAATTATATTAAAAGGTAATTCATAATGTATAAATTATTTTATAAATTATATAAAAAAATTAGACTTAATTTATTGATTTTTTTGCAGTTAAATTGATGAAACTAGAAAAAAACATTATTGGGGATTAAATTGGACAAAATTAATTCTGAAATAAGTAGGTAGATGTCGATCTATCATTAACCTTATTTTATGCTGCTCCCATGAATTATTTTTCGGTAAACAAAGTTGCCACAACATAAGAATGGGTAGATACTATCAACTATGGGTGTTTCTGTGTGCTCTCAGTCTCAGCTCCAAGAAACACCAAAATTCCAACTGTCCAAACTAAAGAGGCACTTGGCCTTAGCCAATCCCAGCATATAAGGCTTCAGATGCTAACCAAATTGTTGTCAAACGTCATTGCCAACTAAGATACATATACTATATTATATGATTTCCCAATGTCTGCATCTCAGTAGCATTATCTTTGCACTGTACATTAATAATTGGATCCTAGATATATCTAAATGTATGTACCTTATTATTTTTAATTAATTGATGTCCAACTCGTGTTCATAAAATTAGCCAAATATATATCGCCAATTGTTTTGATGTTTTCCTTTTCCTACTGATAATTAAAAAAAATAGCCAGAATCAAAAGGGGGAAAATATCCTTAGAAAAATTATGTGAATTACGCCGCATGCTTTACAGCAGTTATTTTATCAATTAGGTATAATTAATGCAGTGGAAGAATGGTGTGTAGAAGTTTTGGCGGGGAGAAAAGATACTTTATTTTTAGTCGTGAATTATGGTGACAAGAAAGAACTAGATAGATAGTGGAATCCAAGTCCTCTTTGAAGTGTGAATGACAGCAACCACCAAACACAAGAATACCAATTAATTGCTCTAGCTAGTGTCACTATCCTATATCCTTCCCCATGAATCCCTATTAATCTACCCTATTTATATAAGGTTATAATATGCTGATTTGATTAAACTTCGGGTTAAATTCCTTTTTAAAATTCAAATAGATAATGTTAAGTTACGGTTGGGCTATGGTAACTCAAACCCGAGTGGGACCAAACATGCATTGACCATGAGGCTTTGAGTTTGATATATTGTTGGGTCGCAAGCTTCTTTCTCCAATTTATTAGGAAATCACAGTTTGGTTCCACTAGACATATGCACCAGTTTGGGTTACGACAAAGGATTAAAAGTAAATATTGATTATTAAATTTTATAAAAATGATTTAAAGTTTAATTATGTTTAAATAAAATTAATTTTAATATTTATATAAAACTCAAAGATCATATATAGTTAAATCTTTTTTGTTTTATCTCTCAAGTCTTTTTAACTTAACAGGCTAGCTACATTATTATATGTTGATTTTGTGGAGGGTAAGCTGTTATTTTCAACCTGACAAACATAAGTAGCAAGGCATGTATGTGGTAATTAGAAAGGGCAGCAACAGTTTTAATATCTACCTGGTCCACTTCTCTGCTTACAACGCAGGTCTGCGAAACCCTCGTGGACAGGACACAACAAACACGTCCTACATTTTAGTCCATCCTTTTACTTTTACGTAATACTAATATCCGTTTCAATTTGACAACAGGAATATTAATTTATTTGTTTTATTCTTTGTTAGGGACTAGCTAATTATTAATTATCATATATTTACTTGATGAGCTAATTCAAACAAGAATATAGGATTAATTAAAGGATGAATATGGTTAAGTGATCATAGTTCACTAATTATCAAGCTTAGATTAACTTTCCAGTCAAAAACTTTATACACTGTATAAGATTAAGGTGTGAGAATAATATAATTAGTTGTTTCATGTGTCTCATCATGAGTGATCCTTCATATTGTTTCATGTACGTAGAGAACTTTGAATTTTTTAAACATATTTTTATAATATCTTTTATTTTATTTTTGTAACAAATAGTATTTGTTTTTAAAGCATACACTGTGAAAATAAGAAAATGTTATTGAATATTTAAAAAATTGAACTCAACAACTCAACCGTACGCGGAAACTTTTTTTTTTCTTTTTTGAAAGCTGCAGAAACTATTAAGAAATGAGATTTCACTTTTGAGACAACAAAATTGTAGACTGTGTGCATTTATATAGCGCATGCATTTTCTTTGATCTAAGTTTTTTTTGTTGTTGAGACAAATCTAAGTTAAAACCTGTTATATGTTTGATTTTGACTATCGAATTTTACTATTGAGTTTAGAGTCGTTATCATGGATTGAAGAGAGCGTTTAAAATTTTGTCAACTTGTCGGTACGTTAAAATCTTGCCTTTCTTGGCATGTAATTTTGCAACAAGAGCTTTTACATGTGTGGTGTAAAAAGCTGAGGAATCTCACGTGGGCGCTTTCTATTGTGTCCTAAAATTTTAGGAATTAAG
This sequence comes from Glycine tomentella, assembly GCA_007407185.1. Lineage (NCBI taxonomy): Eukaryota > Viridiplantae > Streptophyta > Magnoliopsida > Fabales > Fabaceae > Glycine > Glycine tomentella. Next base: position 317,019 of record PYAF01005464.1, read on the forward strand.
TTGCGCATTTATTTGGATATTCAGTTTCTTAAAAAAACAGAAAAAGAAAAAAGAGAGTGGGAAATAAAGAAAGTAGGTGGGAGGTCGATATTCAGTAATTTGAAAGAGGCCATAATAAGCATGTTATTATAGTATTTGTTATGTGTAACAAGGTTGTAAAGTGCCGCAATTAGCTTCTACTAATATATTAAAAGTAATTGTATTAATTTTTATATCCAAGAGAGAGATAGGGAGAGAAGGAAAAAAATACTCCTATATGATAAGATGCTTAGAAAAATAAGTGTCAATAAATTATTATAAAAGTTATATATATGAATATATTAGTGATGACGTATTATTCCGGTGCTACAATTTTTACTATATTTTAATCGTCAACATGCTATGGGTCAAACAAAGTGAATTGCATAATGACAAATTACTGTCGTGAAAAGTAAAAAGAACACAGCGGTTAATTGGATTTTGCGTTGAATTGTCATGCTTGTTTACTTTTGTAGCTACGTCACAATAAATTACTTGGTGATTATATGCAATGCAAAAACAAAAAATTGGCCTTTTTTTTTTTTCTTTTTCTGAAAGGGAAGGTGTTGTTTGTCGTTATCCAATAGGTGCCCTTGCATGTGATAATAACTGATCAAGCAACTTCACTATTTAAGACTAACTATAGTACAATTCAAAATTTACTCTCACACTTGAAAATTCAAAGTAAAAAAAACTGTTTCCTCATGTAACTTGCAAGAAGAACAACTGCGAGGAAACTAAAATGGAAAAAGGAAAAGCTTGGCTACGTTCCCGGAGAGCCGAGAGTTGAAGATTCACTGTCATGTTCAATAAATCAATACTTTGTTGGTGTTAGCCTCATTGTTTCCATCGTATATAAATGTCACACAGAGACTTGAAGTGTGACTTTAGTTTAAGTATTTAATATTTTCCCTATAGCTAGTTTAGGGATCAATGCCAAGTTCTATAACAAGAAACTATAGCCTCTAAATAAATGCAAGGAAAACGAAATTGGGTTCTATGGAAAGTTGGGTCACGTTAGCGTCAAAGGAACAGTGTCAGCCTCAACTTGAAGGGAACGAAACCCCCCATCATAAAATTAAGGAGTCCTAACCAATAGAAATGATGAAATCGACTCTCCCATATAAACAAACACAGTGACTGCTTGTTCTCTCTGAAACTTTACAAGGATTTAGATCGATTTCCATGTGCCACTTTGTGGTCCTAATTAAGGCTAAAGATGATAACCCGCAAGAGCATATAGTTGAGTGACAACAAAATTCCTCATGTATATATGTTGTCCTTTTCCCTGAAATCCTTGAAAGATCTTAAGCATATTGTGGTGTTTCTAATCGCTAGCTATATATTGATTCTCAATGGGAAAACGCTAATTGTTTGTTTGGGTTGGTTGGATTAGAAGTACTTAAATTGAGAAAGGAATTGATTGAGAGGAATGGTCATGTAAAGATGCCTATTAAGGCATTTGATAATAGACAACTAAGCATACCTAAAGGGCAAAAGTAATGAGTATGATACTAAGTTTGGATAATTCACGGGATGCTTTAAAATGAGTTGCTAGACCCCGGCTAGGGTGCAAGATGGGTTTGTAAGCATTAGATCGAATGATAAGTGTTAATGATGATAACAAAGGGTTGTAATTGATGTGAAACAAAGGAAAACAAAAAACATAAGCTCAGTCTAATTAGGCCCATAGGAAAGGCAAAGGGTGGATTGAGGAATCCCGAAGTTCCCCAGCAAAGGTGCAGAACAAAAGGCAAAGGCTAAAGGCAAAACGAAATGATTACTTGAATGAGACGGGACCCGCTAGATAATCTTTCCTTTCAAGGTCTTTCAATTTTTTTGACTTGGGATCGGGTCCCACTTCGGCCACCATTGTCTTTATGGATTGAATGATAAAAAGAGCACCTCACGTGGAGTCTGAACCAAAGAGCCTGTCCAACCACAATAAAAAGGCAACTCCTTACTCCTCTCACTTCCATCACAAAAATTATACACGCGATAAAAATTAAAACTACAAAAAAAAAAAAAATCCCTGATTTTTCCACTTCCAGTCCAACCTAAAGCTTACCATATGTAACTAAAATGATTAATTGATTTAAAACCATATATAAGAAAAATAAAATCAACACAATACAATACAAATCCACTTATAATTAAAAAGCTCATCAACAGAAGAGGAAGAAAAAAGCAATTTATTTTGCTGAAAAAATCATGCTTTTTAAAGCTCACCCATATAATTCCCACTCATTATCTTAGTTGCTTAATGCTCTTGCCCTCCCACCTCTCCCTTATCTCCTCTCTCTCTCTCTCTCTCCTAAACCCCATCAATTTCAAAACAAATTCCTTCCCTTACACAAAACAAATTAAATAACTACACACACATCCCCTCCTCTATTATAAACGAGAAAGACCCACCACACAGATTAAACTACAAACTCACTGATCACAATTCACAACCTGTCTCAAAAAAAAACGACCTCTCTTTCTCTCACACACAAAAACACACACAAACACAAACATACTCGCACATACACACACACAACTCACTCACTCACACACCAGTACCAAATTTTATTTTCTTCCTCTGCATGCGATCATGGAGGGAGGCGACGATCTCCACCACCATCACCACCACCACCACCGTCAGAACAACTTCCCTTTCCAGCTACTTGAGAAGAAAGAAGACCAAGAAACCGCCTCATGCTCCACCTCCTCCCCTTACCCTTCCCTAGCAATCTCCGCGGAACCGAGCACGTCCAATTCCACCCGATCCAACCAGCTCGCCGTGGCGGCAGCGGCGGAGGCTCCTAACAGCAAAAAGCCTCCGCCGAAGCGCACCTCGACTAAGGACCGGCACACGAAGGTGGACGGGCGCGGGCGGCGCATCCGAATGCCGGCCCTCTGCGCCGCCCGCGTCTTTCAGCTCACCCGCGAGCTGGGCCACAAGTCCGACGGCGAAACCATCGAGTGGCTCCTCCAGCAGGCGGAGCCCGCCGTGATCGCCGCCACCGGCACCGGCACCATCCCCGCCAACTTCACCTCCCTGAACATCTCCCTACGCAGCTCCGGCTCCTCCATGTCCGTCCCCTCCCAGCTCCGATCCTCCTACTTCAACCCCAACTTCTCCCTCCAACAACATCAACGTAGAAGCTTCTTCCCCGGCATAGCCCTTTCCTCCGACAACACCAACAACAACACATCAACACTTCTCAATTTCCAATCCAACACCCTCAACACCACCATGCTGCAGCAGCAGGCCAAGCCGGAGCTTAGCAACGGCGGCGTGCCATCTTCCCTAGACATTTCCGACACAAACACAGAAGACACAACAACAACAACAACAACAAACCTAGGCCGCAAGAGAAGACCAACAACTACAGAACAAGACCTATCCTCCAGCACGCAGCAGCACCAAATGGGTAGCTATCTCCTACAATCAAGTGCAGGCGCTATTCCAGCGAGCCACGCCGCCAACATATGGATGGTGGCCAATTCAAACTCGAATCAGGTCATGAGTGGGGATCCCATATGGACCTTCCCACCGGTTAACAACAGTGCTTTGTATCGAGGCACCATGTCTAGCGGCTTGCATTTCATGAATTTTCCTACGCCCATGGCGTTGTTGCCGAGTCAGCAATTAGGGTCTTCTGGGAATATTGGTGCTGTTGGTGGAAGCAGTAATAATAATCACAATAATAATATCAATGAAGGGCATTTGAGTATGCTTGCGGGGCTTAGTCCTTATCGAACTGTTATTGGCGTTTCGGAGTCTCAGGCTAGTGGCTCGCAATCGCATCGTGGAGGTGGCACCGATGATCGACATGATAATAGCTCCAGTCACCACTCCTAGAGAGGATATGTGTGATGATCACCGTCAATTCTTCTTCTTACTTGTTGTGTATTTTGATTGATGATGAAGGATGAAGGATCTGTTTAACACACGTGAGGTTTGGTTGATCTTCGAAATTCAGTTTTATTTATTCCCAAAATTAATTTTTTGGTGTGATTAAATATAAGGAAGGAGGAGAGTTTTTTTTTAGGGTTTGGCAGATGACACCATTTAACGATTGGGTATTTGGCTGCCTGCTTCTTCTTTTCTTTTCTTTTTTTTTGGGGGGGGTAAAAAATGTCTTCTTTGAGTTATTTCACTACACAATATCTTATCATCATTGTTTGTGGAATTTTCATTTTCTTTTTATTTTTTTCTTCTCCTGCCTTTTTAATTAATTGCTTTGTAATTTTGTTTTTTTATGTTAAAGAGAAGAAAACGACTCGCTTCCATTCCATGACCTTTGCTAAGTTTCCTACCTAACAGGCATTTGGGTTTTTTTTTCTCCTTCTCTCTCTGGGCCACAGAGCTAGCTCGTGTGGTAAAAGGGATGAAACAGTGTTACCACAAGACTAATGTAAAAAAAAAGATTGTGGTAGTGTTATAGTAGTATTAAAATTACATTGCTTTTTGATCATTCTGATGGATTCTAAATCTCTGCCATGAATCTCGAGGTTTACTGCATCAATGATTAAGATTTTTGAGAGAGATGAGGGTAATAGGACGGTGGGGTCAAAACCTTATCGGTTCCAGGTGTTGGCTCAGGTGGTGGGGTCGGCTGCTGGTTATTGCCCAAACCAATGTACAATGTCACTGACAAACAGGTGGATCATTCTCCATCTTCTGTTTTTTTTTTTTTTTTCCTTTTTTCCTTTTCAAAATTTTTCTTTTAGCCCTTTTAAATTGAGCAGTTGCTGGCAGCACAGAAAGATCCATGGTGAGTCTTAATGACCCTACTGGTATATGCCCCACCATTCCATCAATCAGGACATTTGTTGGGCCATGCCAGTATTCAATGCATGATTGGGTCTCTGCCCACCAAAGAGAAAACGTGGAATCTCCAGTTTCATGCCCTTCCCCTTCTTAATTACTGTCTCTCTTCAAAATGCTTTTTCTTTTCACAAGACTTAGTCCTACTACTACTACTACACTCTTGCCAAATGGCTCCCTCCAAGTGTGTTTTTGACCACGTACTGTAAAAACATTTTTTTTAATCCGTGAAATCTTAGTTATTAGTTTTTGTTAAATATTTAGATGAAGAGTTTTATTAAATATATTTGTCCTGTTTGATTTAGACATAATTAGATGAAGATTTTTATTGTATATATTTGTCCTGACTTAAATATAATTATTTTAAAAAAAATACATGTGAATTAAAAAAAAAATTAATTTTTGTTAAAATGTTAGAAAAAAAATTCAAATCTATAACTATTTCATCTATCTTTTCTTTCAACCAACCGATCAATCTTATAAATCCCAAGTTAATGTAAAAGTATAAGTACATAGAAGTTAAATTCTATTTTTTTTAAGAAATTGACTTTTTATTTTTTGTATTTTTTAAAATATTAGTTATTGTTGTGTGCTTTGGAATCTAATAATATCCCTTCACTAAAATAATAAGGAACATATATGCTATGTTGATGCAATTATAAATTGGTAGGGAAGGGGAAAGCGATCGCGATTAATTAGGATATTCCCTCCATTATAATTTATGTTCTGCAGAATGGGATTCGAAGCCAACTTTATTTATGAGATCATGTCAATAGCACTTGTGTAAAGCAGCCATATAGAAATACATATATGCTTCTTAAATCATAATCAGGGAAGCCCACAATCTGATTAACATAATCTGCTACTTGAAGAGAAATGGTCAATGGAATAAGGTACACCTTGGCGAGTTTCCAATTATGGGCATAAAACAGTAAGCTGATAATGACACTGCTAGCTAAGATCGATGGTTCCCACCTAGCTAGTGCTAGCTAGCAAGGGCTGTAAAAGCAAATCATAAAGCCAGATCTGACTGAAATAGCTATAGCTAGCGTTTCTCGTACTATCACTTGGCCATACAAGTATATATAAATCTGATGCAATACCAAAGTCTTGTATCTTCGTCTATAATGGAGATCATAAAGTTTTTTCTAATGAAAATAACACGAAGATTATTATTCCCATATTCTGAATACAAGATAATTTATGTAATATTTTGATTTGCACGCAGTAGAATTTAATTTCTGATGCATGCACATGTGTGCTGCGACGTAACTAGCTAATGTTTTGTATTAAAGGAACTGGCTGAAAGATTGTTGTTCCTTTCAGTTAAGACAGACGCCATGCACTTATAGCCTCGATATTTCCGGTGTTAAATTCCAATAATCACATAGTTAAATAACGGTCCTTCATATTGGCCAGGCTTTGCAGTTTTCTGTTGGAATTGCATTAGATAAGTCCATATATATAGGGTTTAATTCTTTATTCATGCATCAACATAATAGTTTAATACATATAAATATAATATTTTTAAAAATTTAACCAAAAAAATCATTTTTTTAATAATAATAAGTATTATTATTATTATATATTTTTTAATTTTGTTTTTAGTTGTGCAAGAAAAAATTATATTATTTTTATTACACTTTTCTATACCACCTAAAAATTAACCCTTCTTTTTTCCAGAGCAAATATTCCTTTTAATCGCTCAAATTGAAAGTATTGGATATTTTAATTCATTTTTTATATAAAATCATCACTTTAATTCTTAATTTTATATAAAAACAATTACTTTTCACAAACATTTTGTACTACAAAAGATTAAAGTAAAAAAATATTTTACCAAGCTACAGATTAAAATCAAGATTCTATAAAATTAGGAATTAAATTAATACATTTACAATTTTAAAGACTAATAAATAGAGTAAACAAAAATTTATTTATTTATTTTTATTTTGCTGTCTTCTTAATTTTTGTAATGAAAACAAGTATGAAACGAAATTAATACCGACCAAATATTTTTCTTGTTATTGTAAGTGTTTAATTACGAAAGGAAAAAAGAAGAAGAGGGAAATGTTTAAAACCTAGGAAAAGTTTGGTGCATTCCAAACTCTATTTAAGACCTAGATAGGAAAAAGTTTTGGTTACAAACAGATAGGAAATAACACAAAGAAATATATCTATATAAATTAAATAATATAGTAAAAAGAAAGCGATAGAAAAGATGATTTTATGCTATATAAAATAATATACAACTTATCTATTTATTAAAATAACTTACTTCTGTGTAAAGGATAAATTATGTATCTAAAAGTTTTAGCCTCATTTTTGTTCATAAAAAATGGTATATTGAATCTGTGAGTTGAATATGTACGTTGTTGCACTAGTTATTATGAAGTGTTAAATATGCTGTATTCTATTGGTCGGTATTTTGATTTTGATCTGGTTTTGAGATATTGTCTATTGAGTTCATTTTTTTTCCTCTAAAATTTGTTACAGTGCGTCATTAAAAAATAATTTTTTACTATAAAAGAATTATTTCTTTAGGAGTCTTCCATAAGAACGGTTCTTACACAGTGAAGAACCTGTGTTCCGCTCAAGTGGTTGTTCTTCTGAAGAACAATTCTTGCACATAAGAATATCAATTTCTTGTTATAAATTTTAATTAATTACTAGGCTTTTAGTTGGGCTGGTATACTAGTTTACCAAAATGTACAAGAGAATTAAAAATAATTAATAAATAAAAAAATTCTAAATTTCATCCTTAAAGTTTTTTTTTTTTTTTTTGTAGTTACAATATTTAGAGGAGGAAATGGGACTTCATTCCTAAGCAATGAAGATCTTCGAGATCAAATAATGTATATAGAGATACTTACAGTTATCTCATTCCAATGAGATAAGTGGTGAATTGAACTTGCAATAGATATAAAATCCTATATTGGTCTACTTGACCAAATTTTTGGAATTATCCTTAAAATATTACCCTCTCTCCTAAATGGTATCTAAATTAAAGTAATTAAGAAATTTACATAAATAATCCCAAGTTTTACAAATCATAATAAAATCTTTTTATTGAAAACTTCATCAAATTAGTTGCAGAATATAATGTTAGTAAACCAGTACTATACCAACTAAAAACTAAGTCCATGCATATTCAAGAGGAATTACTTATATAATTTTATTATTTTAGAGACTACATAAGAAAGTGTGTAATACTTAAAAGAACTAAAATATTAGTTTATTCAATGAAGAAGGTATTAATAATAACTAGCTATTAAGATAACCGAACAATTTAAATGTACAAGCAAAAATGATTAATTTGTTATATATCAGTGTTTTAATTATGGAACTTACTGTTTAATTGGTATCCATTGCAGTATCAGTTTCAAATATCACTATTTTTTTTTTTTGTTGCAATAATTAAATACTAAAGTAGTCAAACATTGCAAGAAGAGCATTGTAAAAAATGAGAGATAGGAAGATGGAAAGTAAAAGAAAGTGTAAAATAAAATAGAATGCTTTGAGATATTAAAACAATGATACTAAAAAAATTGTATGATATTTTTTGGTGAATAAAAAAATTATATAAATAATATAATTCTTTAAACATTGGTTTAAAAAAAAAAAAAAAAAACTCCTTAAACATTACCTTTACATTCCTAGCCCAGCCCATTCCACCTTATACTTTAAACCCCCAAAGTAACATACAATTATTAGAGAAGATCATAATGCACTAAGCCGAAAATTCTACTACAATTTGAGTGCTAAACAGAGAATAGGAATTTGGATAATTCAGAACTACATTGCGCCTGCTGCACTATTGTGCTTCCAAACAAATCCTGAGATACTCGAGTTAAACGGGTATCTCTCTATTATTGTGCCCCCACATGCTACTGATAGAGATCCTTATCTCCTTCTCGATCCTTAAGCCAAGTAACCACAATTATTAGCATGAAGCCGTATATACCCCCCATTTGAATTCAAATGTCACAACATATATACCAATTGATTAAATTAAAGCTAGACATAATTTAATTTGTTATTATTTTGTCAGATAACGAAGTGTTTGATTTGTGACATATGTTATGTTATTTGTCAAAAAAACATAAGATAATTGTACTAATTAAAATGTTGGCTTACCTTGAGTGGAAAATACGGGGAGGGTCGTACCCCATGGTTGCTCACATGGATCTGAATCTAATAAGTGACACCGTACACATAGGCACAGGATTGGTCCCCCATACCATACCATAGGTAAATGAAATCTTATACCCAAAAATATATAGCATGAGTTAGAACAGCTAGGGCAGCAATTTCTGTAAAATTGTGAACAAGTCGGCTAGATTTTGGGCAAAAAAAAAAGTGGGTGCCAAGTTATATACCTGCTAAGAAGCAACAGAATCTACATATTTGGCCCATAATATCCCTAATTCCTTTGCTTGGCCCCAGAAAATCTCTTAATCTTGGCCATGGTTTCTCAGAGGCACCACCATGTGCTTCCCTACTGGCGTTTAGCCTACAGGTTGGTGGTTACTAGTTACGACATAAAAAGTAATTAGAGGTGTAGAGTATAGACCCACCACCATCACGTCCACTCAATTTTTGTGTGTGCACTTTTTATCAACATGTTGGGTAGGAAAGATAAATTAATTTGCCCATTTCCATTTATTGCGTTGGGTGCATTTAGATTTTAGTGGGAAAGGAACATGGCTCCAGAATTCAAATTCTAATGATTTACTATTAACCAGGCGATTGCTTAATTAACTCGAATTTATAACAGATTAATCTGGCCAAGGATAGACCAAGATTCCCAGGAAAGTACGGTAAACAAAACATTCAAAGTTCATTATTAAAAAAAAAAAAAAAAAAACTATGGTCTACTGAAGCAATATGAAATCATAAAGCATCATAAATTGCAATAACTGTCGGCAGATAAATGCTTCTCAATAATTAAGCATGTGTGTGTTCTTTACTCCACTCCACTCCCTTAATTCCTCTCGTTTTGTTTCACGCTCTGACATTTTTTTTTTCTCATTTTGATTGTAATTTTATAATATTACTGAAATATTAACTACTTTTTCTTATTATATCCTTAACCATTTATTATAGGGTGAAAAATTAAAAATAAAAGTATAAATGAGGGATAATCAAGTTAATATAAAAGATACTAAGATATATACCAAAAAAATTACATGATTTTATAAAATTTTAAAATATTAATTATACTTCTTAATTCCTGTGTCAAAATATTAAACTTCAAACAAAAATGAGATAAAGGGAGTATGTGATACTACTATATCCATTGAGGATTTCAATAATTTGAGTCTAAATCCGTCTCAAAAAAATAATTTGAGTATAAATCATTAAAGGGAAACTTATAAATTTAGAAATAAAAATGACAAGAGCATATGTAGAGGCATATAGCTAGGTAAATGACTGAAAGCTTGCTGTTAATTCTTTGGCAGTAGAAAGCTAGCTTAATTAATTAATTGGTATTTTGTCAAAAAAAATAATTAATTGGTATGTATCCAAAATTATAAGGAAGGAATAAAAAGAGAATACTATATGTTTCGATTTCAAAGTCTCGTTTTCTGATGTTAGATTTATAAAACAATATTTGGATACTCAAGTGCTACATGTCTATATGTTCATATTCATTTATTCCTTTGATAAGCAATTCATGAAAACAAAAGCGAGAAGGCTGGGCCATTAGCTATGCTAGTTCTGTGTTATGGGACGCAACAAGCCAAGAATATGTGCATTATCTATTATATACATCTGTGTTTAAGAAACCTGAGGTACTCTTTCTAATCATTAAGGAGAAGCTGAAAATTAAAATGCTTAGCTAGTAAACCTTATTTGAAGCTATAGTTATATAACTAACCTCTAGACCACTAATGTAACGCCATCTCTCTCTCTCTCTCTCTCTCTCTCTCCCCCTTTATATATATATAGTGACAAGTGATAGTTTGGGAGGTACAATAATGCAAAAAATGCAGTTGCCCAAACACGGTTAGTCACATCCCTCACATGTAATGTTGGTGATCAGTAAGAGGATTTTGTCCTAGCTGTTGGCCTGGTGCACCTTTAGCATGTGGACTCTAAAATGGCGAAACAATTGAGCATCTAGTTTGTTTGGCTCTCTTTCTATTTAGCTGTATGCTGTGTGTTTAGTTTTAGTTTTATTTCTAGCTAGCTCAGCTATTGTCATAGTATGCTATATTGGATGAAATGTGAATTAAATAATGATGTGTAAGTACGTACCATATAATTTGGCTTGACTAATTGGGTAAAGGACATTGTGGTATCCTAACCTAACTCTCATATTGAATAGATTGGAGATGGGAGGTACTAATAACTGATACCTCAAATCCTACAAGTGATGATGGACTGATAATAAGGCAATGATATATACAATAATCACCCAAAGATGATTATTAGTTAGCAGGTCTTTAGATGTATTAGTCTGCAAATTAAACAAGTCAATGTCAGAATTTTCTGTCCCCAAAGGCTCGTACTTAACTAAATAAGTCCACCTCTTTTGTGTAAAAAACAAAAGAAAGAAAGAAAGGTCCTCTATTTGTGGCACTCAATTTTGATTTATTGCTGCTTCCTTTATCTGATGTAGGTTGATCATCTCTGGAAAATTCTTTTATTGATATACTTTGGCATTTAAACTATAAGTAAGGAACATCCTATTGAGATCATAAGGGGGAGGAAATTGAAGAAACCAGGACAAATGTGTGTCTCACTTTCAAAATGAGCCTTGCTAGCTAGAGGTCCGGCCCTGCTTCCAGGAAACATCAAAGGAGGGGATTTGAAAATTTTTAACCACATTATTGCATAAATTTCCTTAAGAGATTCAGTCTAAATGATATATGTTCATAGCCTCATCACTCATGTATAGCATGACATTGTAGTGAGGATAATGCATTTATTGTTTGGTAGATCAATTTACCCTTACAGTACTTTCTTCGTCTTTTTTTTTTTTTATTTGTTGAAGTTGTTGACAGCAAGGTCCAACTACCTATTTAGTCTTTTGTTTGTGAGTTTTATGTTATGATCATAATCTGTTAGTTATTTTCACTGGTGACTTCATGGTTGAAATTAATGGTTAGTTATATTATATTATATTACAAACAAATGTATTTTTTTTTATCTATAATTTTGCATTCATAAGAACAATGTCAATAATATGCTCAATTTTATGCTACAAGTTTCCTAATATTAGACTCTCTCTTTTTAGTTTTAAAGTTTCCCAGTTTACCTTTATAAAGCATGATGATCATCATATCATATTATCATATATGATATATCTTCTCCTTCATAAGTCTTTCTTTATCAATTATCATGCTATCTTTTTATATGTATGGTTTGTGTGACACAGGAAAGCTGTAAAATATTTTTAATCCGTACTTTGGAAAAGATGATGAGGTGTAGTTGGACCATCTTATAGCTTGATAATGACAACAGAATTTGGATTCTTTAACTGTTCTTTATGTTTGAACACATCGAGTTGCTTCAACCTTCAAATGGGTCTAGTTTCAGTGTGATGATTAGCAATCTGTACTATTTTAGCACTCATGTTGTACCAGTATCTGCCACCAAAGAAGACACAACGTCTTCGTTTCTCCCTGGAAGTGATCTGACCTATACCATCATCATCATGAATTCATGATCATCATCTTTTTGCAGATAGAATATGAAGCATCTTATGAGCAAGCTGTGGCTCGGAACACGCACACACACTCTTGACTCTACTATCTACACCTTGAAATTAGTAAAGGTTAACTTTGATTCCAACTTTGGTGCCTTCTAGCCTAGATTGCTGGTATAGCAGGCTAATTTCCATAAGCTATGGTCTCGTGTTCCTTGTCTCCTTTCTCTTGTCTTGACACATGTGTTGTAGAATGAGTTGCATTTGCACGTGTGAGACGTGATTTCTTTACTTGGTGTTAACCCTTCCTTCCTTTTTCTCCCCAAGTTCTTGCACACGCATAAAGCAGTGTGATTGTGATATGCTCCGATGTCCAGCGAAAAATTTAGAAGCTTGACCGACATAAAAAAAGAGCTATTTTTGGCCACTGGTTACTAAATGTTCTAACAACAAAAGTTTAAGATATCTACAGCATTTTTACATGTATGATTTATTCTGTTTATACAGGTTTACTGATGCTAGAATTTGGCTTATTTTATTTTCACCATGAGAATGAAATACCGACACGGCAAAGCTCAATTAGTCATTATTCATGCTTTCAGGTATAACCTTTTGCTAGTTACTTGGTCAATTTATTTGTGAAACTTTCTTTTGTTGTTTATGTTGATGATTAGGGTAATATTTGGTTGGTTATTTTCGAAGCATCTCAACCAATTATTTTATCTCCGAACTTTGAATCTATGCCGTTTCTATAATTATTGTATCTGTTTTAGAATTTCAGACAACACCCACCAGCCTAGACTAATGATTAAATACTGTTATAGGTCAACTCTGGGACAGTTCCCACAAAGGCACAAACCATGATGCTGACTTAAGAACTCCCTCCACATGCACCAACTTGTAAGCGCCACTTGGATACTCAAATCTGTTTAGTGTGTCAATACAGTAAAATTGTATTACCTATGACTAGTAGATTGTAAAGTTACTCAAAGTTATTAAAACATTTCGTTCTCCATTTATCAACTCAGATCAGAAGTCTCACGAGAGACTCTCTGAAATACTAATCCAGCATATGGCTGCAAGAATATGTGCTGTTCTCTTCAGAATTCTTAATTTTTAAAACACATGGCTCTCTAAGCTCCAATCTTGTAATTTTCCTTAATTGGTAATCTGAAACCATGCAGCCATATGTAAGGCACTTTGCTCAGCTTTGGGGCTTCTGCTGATCTTCCATATTTTCTGAGGTGTGATACTGCAATTTTTCACACATCTTTTGCAGAGCTTTTGGGTCCACTTTGACCGTCAGCTACAATATACATCTATTAAGGTTTTTTTTTTTTTTTTTTTTTTTATGCACCATCTGTTAAGGGTTTATTAACATATTATATATTAATTTTCTCAATCATCTCACTTTTATCCCATTTTTTCTTATCTATCTCTTCATTGAAAACTATTTCATTCATTTAATACATCTATCATTTTTCCTCTTGCTTTATTTTTATTTTCTATTTTTTTTCTCTTTTTTCATACACCCAAAAAAAGAGATATATTATCAACATTTTCCTAATGTAAATTTGCTACTAATATTCTTGAGTTGGGTGCTGATAGTGATAGAAATCAACTCCTGTTTAAATCTACTATTGATATAGATACTGATTTGGGCATCAGCACGTTTGTCTATTAGCTGCACTCAGACAGTAATTCTTGTTAATGTCATAGCTACGGTGGACCAAGCCTTTTCAAAGCATCCCTCTACCTAGAAAAATGTATTTAAAAGCCTCTTTTGGAACAAGACGTGTTAAATAAAGCTTACAAACATATTTTTTTAAATAAGATAATAAATTTGTCATATTTTTATAAGTTGGAAGCATTTTTGGAATGATGTAAATACCATCATTTTAACTTAATAGACTTTTCAAACAGTATTGACTTAACTTCTTCAACAAATAAGCTTGATTTATATTAATGTAAACTAAGTTATAATCCTGGCATGAGCGATTTGAGTTATTTTTACTCTTTTCTGGCAGGCGAAGAAGTTAATCAGGCTAAATACTTATTTCGATTTTTGAAAGTGTGAAATAATAATAAATTAGTTTATAAAAAATGTAAAATTTAAATTTAATTTCCTAATATATAGAAAACTATAGCAAATTAATTTTGTCATTAATTTGTAAAATTATTTTGTCATCAGGTAATAAAATTTAATGATCAATTGATAATAAATTATATTTTTTAAGAATTAATTTGACAATAAATTATAAAGTTTAAGAAATAATTTGTCATTAAATTATGGATAAATATTCATTTTCGTCCTTAAATATGTAATGCGCTGACAAATTTATCTTCGAAAGATAAAAATTTAAATTTTAGTCCCCAAAAGTGAAAAAAAAAATGCAACAAATTCATTCATCCGTTAATTTTTTGTCTAACTAAAGAGCTTACATAAGACATTTGGGGATGAATTTGTTAGCGCTATGCACATTCAGGAATGAAAATGATTATTTACCTAAAATATTATTTAATCTTCATCTTTTTGCCTTTTTTAATCATTGTAAACATAACATTAAAATAAATACTTAAAAAATAGAAAAACAAACATAAGTTATAACAAACATATAATAAGCATAATATTGATTAATAAACATAATTTTTCTGTTGCTCTAAAATTTCTATTGTGACAATATCACGTAGTGAAAAAATAAAATTGAATCTCATTTTTTGTAAAGATTAAATTAATGGTTGTATATTTTTGTTTGAGGCTTATATTTTGAGTAAGCTCCGGTCACATTTTCATAGGAATATACAGATTATGTTTATTAATCAATATCATGTTTATTATTATGTTTGTTCTAATTTATATTTTTTTTATATTTTTTAAGTATTTATTGTAATGTTATATTTGTAATAATTAAAAAATAGGAAGAAAATGAAGATTAAATTATATTTTAAGTTAATAATCATTTTTGTATCCCGTCTTTAAATGTGACACTTAAACTCTTTCATTAGACGAGTGAAAGTTAGCATCTAGATAGATATGCTGCACTTTTTCTGATTTTAAGGATTAAAATTTAAATTTTCATTTTTCGATTACGAATTTATCAGCATTCTACCTATTAAAAACAAAAATAACTATTTTTATCTTTAAATTATCAATAAAACTAATATGTTACATTTTTACATATTATTTGACTAAATTTTATTTTTTATGAATTAATTTTTCTTCACATCATTCTTTTATGGACCAAAGTATATATTTTTCCTAGAAAATCTAATTAATTGACGTTAAAACAGTCAACTGCAAAAGGAAATAGATGCGTGTCAAACATGAACGTGGAGAGTAAAAAACCGTAAAGCTTTGATATGATGTATCAGTGTGGAGACCACACGCTTTTGTTTTCTATGAAAATAATTCAGAACAGTTATGGATCTGCCTTGCACAAATGTCCAACGATGCAGAACATGAAAGGTGAATCAATATTTTTCTCTTTGTACTCAATTATAAGTAAAAAAAAAAAAATTAATTCAGATATTAGCAAATTTAACTATATACATTCATCCTATTTAATAATATTATTTCAAAATATTTTTCAATTAATTAAATATTCTTTTTCAATACTATTTTTTATTCTTGATGTCAAATTCTAATGAATGATATTTTAAGAAAATTTTTATTTATTAAATGTAATTAATATAACTAAATGATATTAGTTAACATTTTAATTAGCACAAAAGTTATTAAATTTAGCTTATATTTGAATGCAGGGGAAGTAAGCTTAAACATGAAAAGGAAATAAGTTAAAATATTTTTAAATGTTGAAAAACTAACTTCATTCATTTGAAAGTACATAGGCCAAAATCAAATCTAAGTGAAAGAATATAGACTAAAAAATACCTTTTTTTTCTTCTTTTTTTATAGAAAAAAATATTTTTATGAATTAATATTATGGGGGAGAATTAAAATTGGATTTTTTGAAGCTTATGATTTATTATTTTATAATTTCAATGATTATAAATTAAGTATTTCTGTTAAAATATTATTCTGTTTTTAATGATAGGATAAATTCAAGAACTACAATTAAAAAAATTTTAAAAGTATATGGGCTCAAAGTATCCAAGATATCCTTCCCCAAAATGTTCCTAGGTTGTGTTAGCATTTGGGTTGTTTTTTGGGGGGCCCTATGGCCCTCCTCAATACTCACAAAAAAGAAGAAATAAACCAGTTAAAGTGTCCTTGTAACTTTTGAGGATATTAACTTAATTAAAAATTCTTTTAAATCCTAAAAATGTAATGGTAGTAATAAATATTTAAAATACATAAAATAAAACTTTTAAGAATACTAGGACATTAGATTAATTGAACGAATTATATGTTTTTTATTCATACATAAAGAGAAAATCTATAATAAAAAATGTTTGAATAAATATAAGTAAACTTAGATGCATGAAGTTTTCTTTTCTTTTTTTGATAAATACATGCATGAAATTACTACATTATTGTTGCATATATAAAATTGTATGCTGTATAGTTTTTTCTGCAGTATATAGATTTTGTCTTGCAAGTCACAACAAACGGAAGAGATGGGAGAGATCGATGTTATTTACATAATTTTTATTCTCAGTTATACTTTAATTGTTTTTTTAATTCAAGCGATCACATTTATTGCCAAATTCAAATGTTCATCAACAATAGTTAGATAACTAAGGATCTTTAAAATTTGCCAATCAAATAAGGACCTAATGGAAGATGAGGCGGATGATAAATTATAAAATTTGCTTTATTTCAATGCTATGATTAATTATAAAATTGAGTTGCTATTTGCTAGACAGGAATACATAACCATGACAAGTGAGTAGCTGGTAATCAAATTTAAATATTACGTGCATGAACTTGATGACGGCTGCGAGCAAGTAAAGCAATTTGAGTCTCCCAACGTTTTTGCCTTTTTTCTTTGCTTAAACTCAAATTTAAAATAAATTACTTTAATTTTTCGTTCTACACATTTAATAATTCTTTATTAAGAAATTTTAATAAATCATATAAATAATATTTATAAATTCTTAAAAAAATTATGTGAATGATGTGATGACATATACAAAATGAAAAGAAAAAAGTATGTAAAAAAAGGAAAATTATGAAAATGAACAAAAAGAAATTAATGGAAAAATTACTCAAATGAGTAAAAAAATAATAATAAAATATATTTAAATGAACAAATACAATTATAAAAGTGAGTAAAAAAAGTATAAATATGTGTACAAAAATAATAGTAGAAAAAATTAATAAGCAGCATAAAAACCATACAATTGGGAGAAAAAAAAATATTCAAAATGAGTAAAAAATATGTAAATGAATGAAAAAAGATAAAAAAAAATGCAAATGGATAAAAAATGGGGGCTTTTAAAAATATTTCAAATCAGTGTGAGAGAGAAAAAAACAATACAAATGGGTAGAAAATAAATAATGAAAATGGATGGAAAAAGTTTCAAATTAATTATTTTAGGTTGTGATCATTTTAAATTAATTATTTTACAGTATGTCAAAATTTAAAATATTAACCAAACATTAATATTTTTGAAAAATTAATTAAAATGAAAATTTTAAAAATATAAAAGGATTAAAATAAAAAATTTAAACTTAACATACCAAAAGATGAGTGTTATTATCACATTCTTTATATTTCGTAAGTCATTGAAAACTATATAATTAATAGAGAAAATTATTAAGTAGGATGTAAGATCTATAAAATTTTAATTAATAATAAAGAATGTTGTAAAAAAATGCAAAAGTATACTAAAAAAATGTATCTATTAAACTATTTAATGGATGAAAAGTTAAAAATTTAGGCTTGATATATAAAAAGACCTAAAAAGAAAAAGATCACGTGGGGAACTCATTGGTGGTTGTGAATTGAAGCGTCGGAGCATGACCTCGTCACCTCGCCACGCACCTTCGCGTGACAGGTGCACTCCCGCCACACTCCATCGTCACAATACAACCCAATCTTCTTTTCTCTCTCTCTCTCTCTCTCTCTCTCTCTCTCTCTCTCTCTCTTCTGCCCTAATTCCCATATTCCCAACTCCTCCATAACCAATTCCATCTTCAATTATTCCAATTCCAATTCTATTCCTTTCGATTCCTCTTCCTCTTCCCCCAATTAGGTAAGCAAAACAACTTTCCCTTTTTGTGCACACATAAATAATCTTCCTCTCTTTTTTTTCTGTTTGCTCCTTGGAATTTCTCGATGCTCTGTTTGGTTGCTATGAATTCTGGAAATTAAAATTGGGAACTTGGCTTGTTGTTTTTCCCCCTTTCTCTGATTGGATTGCGAGGGAAGGAGGGAATTGATTTAACCAGGAAAAACGGATTTTACTTTTTCATTGACTGTAAAAAGAAATTTTCGTTTCTTGGGGTGTTCGATTTACTTCTCCTTGCGTTATAAGAGTTAAAAAGTATAATATTGAAGTAGTTTTCTTATTCTTTTTCTTGTTTTTTCTACTTTAGGAAATTTTGTTGCTGGAAGAATTGCTTAAGGGCATATAGCTGGTTTTGTTCACATGGGATCAGAGAGTGTGGCTCCAATGGTTGAGACATCGAAAAACAGGTCAGAGATTCTAATGTTTTCATGAACACACATGAGATAATCTGATATGTAGTTTCAGGCTCACCACAGAAATAAGAATTTGATTTGTGCTGGTAGTTTTTTCATTGTGCAATTCCTTTTGTAATTGTTAGGTTTAATCGGAGAAAACTTCCTTATGTGATTCTTAGGGTTCAATTGGAGAAAACTTCCTTTCATGATCTGAAACATTTGATGTATTGAGTTGATGCAAGTGTAAATATAAAATATCTATTCTTCTGTGTGTTTAAACTACAAAGCTATTGGTTATGACAAATTTAAATTTGACCATAACTATTGATAACAAGCAGTGGTGGCAGCAGTAGTATTGATGTTATACTAATAGTCTAATAGCACTACTGCACTACATTCTAGCTGTCTCTTGCATGAGTAGTTTATGTGGACTTTACAGGTTCTTCATCTGGATTCAGTTCTTGTAAACTTGATTTGCTTCAGGTCTTCTTCTGGTAAAATGAACCAAGGGAAAGTCCCCAGGAAAATTCACAAGGCTGAAAGGGAGAAAATGAAGCGTGAGCATTTGAATGAACTCTTTCTTGGTCTTGCCAGTGCACTTGGTAACCTCTTGTGCCTCCAGCATGTATCTTGAAATAGGTTCAAACTTTACAGTCTTGGTTTGTTGCTTTCAACATGATTTTAAGTTATTTTTATCTTCCTTTTCTCGGGGGGTTTTTGGCGGTGGTGTGGGGATAGATCTAAATGAGAACAATGGAAAGGCTTCTACACTGTGTGAAACTGCCAGGTTGCTAAAAGACTTGCTCAGTCAGATCGAGTCCCTCAAGAAAGAGAATGTCACTCTGTTGTCTGAATCTCATTATGTAAGATTGACACTCTTTTTCCTTTCTATTTAAGTAATCTTTCAGCTATTTCCTTGTATCTGGTTGGATTTCACATTATCGGGTTCATTGGGCAGATGACCATGGAGAAAAATGAGCTGAAGGAGGAGAATTGTAGCCTAGAAACTCAAATTGAGAAACTTCAAGGCGAGATACAGGCAAGACTGGCTCAGTCTAAACCTGACCTGAATGTACCTCCCCATGAGCCACTGGAGCAGACGAATTTTCCAGGACAGAATCTCCAATTGCAAACCATAGAACCTAACTTGCAGCAAGGATCTGCGGTTTTGGTTGTCCCCTTTCATCCCGATCTTCAAGCTTCTTTTCCAGCTCCTAATGTTACCGAGGTCACACCGAAATCTACGTCTGTTGTCAGTAAACCACATGCCAGGTATCCCACACCAGCAGATTCATGGCCATCACAACTGCTTGGAGAGCAACCAACTTCAAGCTAATTTTATTTTCTAGTGTTATAGTTTCAGTATTGATTTAACATGCCAACTAGCTTTTCTGATAGCAAAACCTCTCTGGAGATTACATGTATAAATTATATTTATTCAATGATCTAAGAGAGTCTCACTCCTTTCTGTTGAAAAAAAGGTATAATCATTTTTTGTTCGAGTACATTCTCCTTTACTTTGTTTTCTCAGGCCTTAAAGCCACTAGTTACTTGTAGAAATGTTTTTGTGGTGCTTTTCCATGGCACCATGTCTGATGTTTACTTGGCACTTATTTGTTAAGAAACTTTCTATTCGGCACTTAACATGGTAAAATAATTATTTTTAATTTCGTTTACTTTTCCTGTGTTTTCGCTTTCAATATAAAAGAAAAGAAAAAAACTGGTCATTACTTTTTATCTCTACTTTCGTGGAATGGGATCAGATTATGGTTGAATGAGAAATGCAATATATTTTTTTGACTTACTTTAGCAACACAATTGCACGTAAGATTGATTAAATTAAAAGTCTTGTTCCTTATTTACTTGTAGTATCTTCTTAATAATAAAAAATGTATTAAAGAAAATAACATGTCAATGAATGCATTGTTGATATTTTTATGGGTTGAACAAGAGGGACGGAGAACTTAAATCCAATGAACCAAAGTCAGAATTCAGGTTTACATCCTTCTAGTATTTAACAATAAAACACTTCACTGATAGAGTTTATCAGTACTTTTTGCTTCTTAATTATTAATTGAAAAAAAAGGTTGTATTTTTTTTAAAAAATAAGAATATTAAAGAAAAATTATTGAATTTTTTTTTATCTTAATCCTCTTATTCCTTATAAAAAATATTTTAATTAATTTAGAGTTTGATCACAAGATAATAAAACATGAGTAATTTTTTTTTTGTCAATGATCAAATTTGAATTCTAAAAGTTGTAGACGTTTACTTATTACAATTGTTAATATAAGTAATTTTATTTTTCTCATGTTTAATATTAGAAGTATTAAAATGGATTGAATATGATTAATAAACTCGAATAATCTACTAAATTATAGAATTGATAAATAAAATCGAAGGTTAAAAAATATTTTAACCTACTTGATTTCATTTGTCTTAATGCAAATTAACATCCAAACTAAACAAATTTGAAATTAATTATAAGAATTATTAAGATTTTTTAAAATCACTTAAATGGCACATTTTTATTGCCATGGTTGAATATAAGGCATTTTATTGCCATTCAACATTTTAGCTGAGTTAGTTTAGGGCCTTTAGGCACCTCGTGTTATGTTCTAGTCTGAGTCGGGAGCATTGCTTGGATAAAATTAAAAAATCAATTCAAGGAGCCTTGCATGTATAATATTACAAGATAAATTCATTTTTCTCGCATAAATTTATAGGAGCCGTAAGAAAATAGGAAAAAAATAAACACAAATAAAAATATATGTTATTTTATTTAGTTATTGATTAAATAAATAATAATATTTTTTAAAAACAAAAAAAGTCATGTGTTTTTTGTTTACTCTCCCAATTATTTACTACTGTATATTTTGAAACTTTGGCTCATTATCCATTTTTAGCAAATGGAACATAAATGAAGTTACTCTTTTTTTTTTTTTTTTTTTTTTT